>JAOUZG010045070.1:0-13300 GCA_026289955.1 Argiope argentata | reverse complement strand
AGAGCATTTATATACATCTAAAAATAAAATTAAAAACTGAATGTTTTTAATTTTATTTTTAGATGCATATAAATGCTCTCAATAATAACATTTTTTTAGGTTTATAAATATATTTCAAAAAATTATAGCTTATATTCATTTGGTCCTATATATTCTTAACATTTCAAATTCTAAATTTAAAAAAAAACAACATTTCTATCTTCTTCAAATCTGGCTGATTTATTCAGTTCTGAACTTTGCAAGTTTAGAACAGTCATCATTTACATAATCTAGACCAATTATTCTAGTGTAACCCTGATTGGCTTCTTTGAGATCTTGATAAAGTGATCTAAAATTGCCAGTTTTTACCGAACAGTTATATTGAAATTTTCATACATCGATCAGCTTTGATGATTGATTTAGTTGATTGGAGTGCCACATTTTTATTTTAAGGTCTTATTGTCTTTATAATATTTTGTTAAATATGATTAACAAAGCAGATGATATATGTAAAAATTTAATTCATCAGCATTTTTTCCCTAAATCTATAATTATATGTTTCACTTGGACCATTTGTTAAGAGATATATGTATCTCCACAAAAAATTAAGAAATTAGATGTTGGGCTTCGGTAACAGAAGATGCCTTGTAGATGTTAAGTCATATTTGCCTTAAATAAAATTGTTTAATTGGATTAGTAATATATGTATAGCAACATATAATAAAAAACGTTTCCATCCATTTATTTTCCAAAAATATCATGTTTCATATTTGTTTTATTTTATACATACACGTGCCGAAAATGACATTTTTATATGTTTAATTTGGAATGATAGTTGATTTATTTTTTCACATTTGAGAATATGATATTGTTTTGAATAGAAAGTTTTCATGTCTCCGAAATATGCGGGTAAAAATAATTTTATATGCTTTTACAAAGTTTGCATTGTTAATTATTACGCATGCCTGTTTTAAAGAAGATGCGTTTTCAAATAGCTGACCTGCTTTTACCAGTATAGCTTTAATATTACGTATGCTTATTTGAAAGAAGATGCGTTTTCATTTTGCAAGATTCATTAAAATGCGAAGATAAATTACAATCACGAAGGCGAATTCTTTGATGTGCACAATATATCTTCTTCACAAAAGTAAAAGTAACAATTCAAAACATGTCTTATTGTTTCAAAAATTATAAAAAAAAAGAAAAGAAAAATATTTTACTGTTACTTATTATCAATTGCTTTTTGTTCGTCGTTTCTTTGAAATGAAGTCATCTTCAAATTCATTTTAGATTTCTTACTTTTAAATAATTAATCTCGTTCTCAGAAGATTATCGTTTGGTATCGCTTTTCTAAAAATTCTTTTTCAGTTTTAACTGTCGCACTTTTGTAAAATATTTTTATTTTGTGTTTTTATTTATTTTAATTCTTGAATTGAATTAATAATTTTGATATTGCAAACGACGAAGAAAAATTTTCTCTCGCATTTATTGTTCAAAAAATATCACATTTCCTGTTTATTTCATCTCATAAAATTACGTGAGGAGAATTATATTTTTCTGTTTTATTTTGGTAGTAATTAATTATTTTTTTTTACATAAGATCTTCTGAAAATGTGATGGCAGCATTTTATTAAAAGCTGATTTTTTTGAGATCCTCGAGAAGATAAAATGTTATTTTTATTTTATGCGAAATAAATTGTTGAATAAAACGATTAAGATAAATGTTTAAAAATTCATTAAAATTAGAGTCTTTATTTATAGGCTAAAACATTAGTACCATTGAAAAGCTATTTTTTTAGTTTTAATTTGATGCAATTATCAATTTTGTGCGAACGAAATTTTGTATTACGAAAAAACTTCAAAATGTGGTTTATTTTTAATTAATTAAAATTTTAATTAAATATTCTAAAAACGGCTCCGAGGAGCACATTCCCGGCACCCAAGGTATACACATTCCAAATTTAGTAGCTGTAATTCGAACGGTCTGGCCTAAATAGCGCCAACACACGCACACCACACACACACACACACACATACACATTGTGCTTTATTATAAGTAAAGATTACTTTTAATCCTGTTAAGTTGTGTGAAAAACAATTTTTTGCAACTTTTAAAGTTGAAATTAGAATAGTTATTAATATAATTGAAATTAAATTCCTTTTATTATAATTTTATTATAAATACTCACAATAGTTTTCTAATCAGAAATTTTGTTTTGTAAATGTAAATTTTGATTGTTCGTCGATTGTTTCAGCTAAACTTAATTCAGTTCTGTAACAACCTTTCTTAATTCTTTTGAATAATGTGTTTAAGAATACTAAGTAATATTTCATTAAGACTCAATCTTCTTGACCAAATTACCTAGTTTTCCATCCAGTAAAACAATTTTCGGAGAATAAAAAAAATATCCATATCGGAAAGCCCCATAAAGGATTACTTAAATAAAAAGCAACAAAATAATTATTAGTGTAATAAGACAGCAGAACACTTCTCGGAATTCATGAAGTCTTAACCAGAAGCTAAATACGAAAGAACATGAACAGTAATGATATTTGCTTCAAAAAATATTATCTTCTGCGTAATAATAATATACTGTTTGTTCATTTTTTAAGGACGATTCTGCAGGGAAATTTGCCAAGAGGTATGAACATAAGAGTTACATAATTATAGGAAGAAAAAATATTAATAGGATGATATTTGAATGCAAAATGGCATCGATGTCCTTTTTGGATATAATTATGATACGAATATGATTTTTATCCTCTGGGTGTGTGATTATGTATTTGATGTTCTGCATCTAAAAACATAAAGTCGTTTGGCAAAAGAGAACGATACATATTTCATACTATTTTTCCCCTTCTTTATTAAAAACATTTTCCTTTACTTCTTTATCTGTTTACGTTTAATCTGGCTTAATTAGGTTTTTTAAAAGAATATTACATTTGGAGAGCATTGTATTATTTTATTTATTTTAATTTTTTTAAAGTGATTATAGAAATAGTAAACATTTACTTTTTTGTCAGATTTACTAATTCTTTTGTTTCTTTTAAGATTATATTGCGTGACAAATTAGAATAATTATTATTTTATATTCTTTTTTTCTTTATTACCTAATTTTTATTTGTGTTTTAAGATAGCAGTTGTACTGAGTGTGGTTATACTAGAAGAGCATTTTAATTCATTAATAAAGATTTTTATTTTGGAATGAATGAAGTTCATAAAAAAAGCACTAACTTATTCAAGAAAATCAACTTCACTTATCTTGTCTTGTGGTTGTGTGACTATTATTCATTTGAAATTTCACTTTTTTCAAGATAAAGTGAATGATGCATATTTCATATTTTTTTTTTTTACTTTTAGACAAATTCTTTTTTTCAATTTCCATTATTTCTTGTATTTAAATTATTTAAGATTAGCTTTCTGATTCTTATTTTTATTAAAATTCGAAATTATTTGTATTAAGTAGAGGCAAGGTTGGTATTTTCTTAGAGTCAATTTAGCTAATGCTGTTATCTTAAAACGGCAATTACAACCCTCCCGTAGGGAAACTCTATATTTGAATGATCGAATCAATGCGAAAGCATCAATGGTGGGAAAAGTGATCGACTCCTAAAGGCCATCACCGACCACGGCATAACTTTTCTCTAGGGAAGTATATTACTTCACCGATATGTAGTAATCACACAACCATCTACAAGACCGGAAGCAACTCATCCCCATTTCTTAGGTGCCTCTTAGTGGGATAGTTACTATTGTGAGGGAAAACCATGCCTTTACTCCCCGATCTGCCGTGAAGGCACACGGATTTAAAAAACTAGGGCTAAATTATAGAAATGCTGCAACAACAACAATGGTGGGAACTATGGTTGAGTCCTAAATGCCATCACCAGCCATGATACAACCCTTCCCGTAGGACGTATGTCCCGTCATCGATAAGAGGATAAAATCACTGTCAATTAGTGTAGATTCCAGGGTGGGGAGATATAATCACCCTGCCGGAATCATCTCATCATCGTTTCGAAGAGCGCCCTTTTGGGGGAATATTGTTAGGGAAAGGGAATATTAATCATATGGCTGTAGAAATGAAAGTTCGAAGATGCTAGCTTCGTTTCACAAGAACATAGGAAACTACAAATTGAGCAGTATATCCAGAGTGTAAGAAAAACAGCACTTACAGGTATAAATATCATAACAATTATAAATCATTAGTAAGCAACTATTAGAGCAAAAAGCAGTCTGATATCTTTAATCAGTTTTTCAAAGATGGATTTCTTTCAACAAACGGTTTCAATTTTGTCTTTCCTGTTCTTTTTTTTTTTATCAATTTTCATATTTTCTTGAACAATTTAATTCGCTGGAATATAAGTACCTTGGTTCTGATAAAAGATATTACCCAGATTCAAGCATAGTAGAGAACCAGCCATTTTTATCGGCAA
Source organism: Argiope argentata (assembly GCA_026289955.1). Lineage (NCBI taxonomy): Eukaryota > Metazoa > Arthropoda > Arachnida > Araneae > Araneidae > Argiope > Argiope argentata. The sequence continues at coordinate 8,884 of JAOUZG010045070.1, read as the reverse complement.
ATGCTCGCCAATTTAATCACCAAAGTCGAGAGTCAATAGAGCTGACCAATAGAGTTGGCTGTAAAATTATTTTCTCAGCTCTAAGATTAACTGAACAAAGAAGCAATATTGCATATATTGTTTTTAATATTGATAGATTGATAATATTGCCCCAATTTTCAGTAATACCTCTCTGTTTTCTAGATAGAAGAAATAATTCAAGTAATATATAAAAAATTAAATTAATTCCTACTTAGATAAAAAAAGAAAATTTAAATTTTGAGGCTTTTTATTAAACTATTAGAATTAATATAAAAAATTTACAAAAAAATTATTGATTTTTGTGTGAATTGAACTCGCATTCTTCACTTTCAAGCGAAAAATACTGAAATATGGGCATTTTACAGATTCGGCTACTACTTTTTGATCCAATTCTTATTACAGAGTGCTAAAACTCTATATAAAGTATTAAAAATTAATTAAATTTAATGAAATTATTAATATTTGAGGAAAACTATATTAACATCGAGTGTCTTCTACTATAAGTTTACCAATCGAGGTACTGTCTGTCGATTTTCTTTTTTCATTACAAACAGCTAAAACTCTATTTAAAATTTAAAAAAATTAATTAAACTTAATTAATGAATTACAATTTGAAAAAACTGAGTTAACTTTAAATGACATCAACTGCAAGTTTAAAAAATGTACTTGAACTTGAGTGGATGAATCAAAAGTGTTTTATTAACGATTGAAAATTTGCACAAGATATGAAATTTTAAGCAAGATATTTAAATTTATATAGGAAGAGTGTGAACTAATATTAAGAATTAATAAAAGCGCACATGTGTGATTATCATAAAATATTATATTTTTATATTTAAAATTCTAGTTTCAATGATTTAGATTTAGACTTTAAATTTTCAGACAAAAGTAAGTTTTTCAAAGACATATTCATCCTTGGAAATGCGTCTATCTGTCTAAATTGTGCTTTCAGACTAATCTGTAAAACCAAAACTGTTAAAAGACGGTGCCATATGAGATAAAACTTAATAAATGTGCAAATTTGTATCTAATTTTTAACTAGTTAAGTGGATAAAGGGAATGGGATGTTTTTCTGAAAATAATGTTTCCTTAAAAGGGGATCTCAAATTTGGAGAAAAAAATATGATAAACTACAAGTTCTATAGAAAAAAATGAAAAACTGAATCATCCTCAAAATATTTATTGGAATCAAAACTGAAAAATAATTTTAAAAGCATTATTATCCTATATTCAGATAAACATTGTAGAGTCGCATCTTGATAGAAACTATATAATCATTGTAATTAAATTTTCTGCTCTTTACGAATTCTGTTAGAAATGTCATAAAATAGGATAATTCATTTTTTTTTCAAATTTGCTAATTTGTAATTTGGTGCATGATTTGTTTTTGTTTTCAATAAAATCAATGAATAAATTGTGCAGTAGATATAACGCATAATTGATGCAATAAAGCAATTTCGAATTAAATATACAAAAATGTCTCTAGAAAATTATTTAAAAAAGTCTCAAAAGTAAAAAAAAATGCTATCTTAAATTTTAAGTTAACATGCAGGGGTATTATTATTTTTTAAGTCATTGCTTATCTGAATTAATTTAAATAATTAAGCAGTTTTAACCGGTTGGAAACAATCACGTGACTATCAAAATTTCGCGTGAGTCGCTATTTAAAAAAACTAATTTTTTTATTCATGTCTAAATCAGTTGAGTACCAAAACATTTGCCTTAGAGCAATTTTTTTCCTCGAAAATACGTTTTAAATTTTTTTGAAATGGTCATGTGACTATACATTGTAGAATCTGTAATTTAAACATCAGAACTTTATTTTGCTAGATAGAAAATTAAATATGAAGTTTTTAAACAAAATTTATAAAATGTGTTTATCAAAGAAAAAATCGTTTGCTTTCAACTTTTAATAATAGTTTTATTAAATTAAAAATAATAGTAGCAGTTACAAATATATCTGAAAGGGAATCGTCTGCTAAATGTCAGTTAACAGATTTTGATTATGATATGTACCGAACAATTCATTCCTTACGTTTATTTGGAGACACCACAAAACCTCATAACCAAAACAACATCATATTCACACTTAATAAAAACGCATTTACTGAGATTTATTTGGAATTGCAAACGACTTTTTTAGAAGAAAAAACGAGGAAGAATAAAATACATTATAAAGATATTATATTTAAAAAATAAGAGAGGGAAATTCATCATTTTTTAAAAATATGTTTATAGAATAATATCTTTGGGCACCAATATCAACATTTTTTATTCCTCATCTAATTTATTTTCTAAAAACGTAACAGAGATTCTATTCAATAAAAAAAAGCTCTGATCACATAGAAGGAGGAATTTTATTCGAAGTATGAGACATATAGGTATAGGATGAAAACTAATTTGCGTCTGTAAATATTGAAACAGTTATCACAAATTTCTATTGCAAACACTACATATGAGGTACATAGTTCTACTCTCAATTCGGTGCCATTTATTTTCTCATCTATTTATTTAGGGAGGGAAATAAATTATTTGCTCCCAACATGAGGGTTCATCCTCAACGTCAAAAGCAACACTGCATATAAACTTCGTGAATTCAATATTTATTTTCGTTTAAAATGATTTCATAAAAAAAATACCAGTGTTTACTTCAATTATAGATTCGTTTCCTATTACCATTTGGATTCAATGCCAAAGTAGATATTACTTTTTACTCTAATGTGCTTTATAAAATAGAGCAATTACATATATATTTACATGCAGCAATCTTTCCTTCTAAAGAAACATATTTATTGAAATATATGTAACAATATTTCCATTCTTCTTATGAATATATGTGAAAAGTAATTATTGTCGATAAATTAGATTACAAATTTTGAATGCATTTAGAAACTTATATTTTTCTAAACTTCAAAAATCCATTTTTTAAAACCTCTACATTCAACAATTAATATACGTTTTTGAAAAATGTGTTATTGTGTACTGTATACTGTTCAAAAGATTTTAAGAAATTAACTATTAGTTAATTGATTGATTCAATTTTGATTCCACATAACAGGTGCCAATTGGTGAAGCTATTAAAATATCTTATTTCAAAATTTTACAATATTTACATTAAAATTGTGAATAAAAAAAGGAAAAGAGGAAAAACAAGTACTTCAAACAATTTATAATTAAAATAACTATATGATATTAAAAGAAGATCCATAAATACGGTCACTCAAAAATTTGTGAGTATACCTTACTTTTACATGATAAATCAAACTTTCAATACTTACAACACATTAACTAGTAGTCGAAACATATTTTTTTTATTAATCTCGCTCTCAGAAAATTATCGTTTGGTGCTATTCTAAAATTTTCTTTTCAATTTTAATATTTTTTTTATTTATTTTTTATTTATTTTAATTCTTTAATTGAATTAATACTTTTGATACTGCAAAAGATCAAGAAAAATTTTCTCTTGCATTTATTTTTTTTTAAAAAAAATCTCATTTCCTATTTATTTTATTTCATATAATCACGTGATGAACATTATAGTTTTCTGTTTTTTTTGGTAATAATTAACTTACTTTTTTTAATCAGAGCTTCTGAAAATATGATGGCAACATTTTATTTATAGATGATTTATTTTTGTGATCCTCGTGAAGACAAAAATTTTATTTTAATTTTATGCGAAATAAATTGTTGAAAAATACGATAAAATTTAATGTTTAAAAATTAATTAAAAATATAATTTTTATTTATAGGTCGAAGCATCAATATCATTGAAAAGCTAATTTTTTGAGCTTTAACTTGATGCAAAAATCAATTTTGTGGTCTATTTTTTTCGGAAGCTATAGTGAAAAAACTCCGAAATTTCACTTATTTTTTAATTGATTCAAATTATAATTAAAAATTCAAAAAAAGGGCTCTGAGGTGCACATTCCCGGTCCCCAAGGCATACATGTTTTAAATTTGATAGCTGTGGGTCGAACGATCTGGTCTGTACATCGCCAATGGACACACACACACGCGCGCGCGCGCACGCACACACATTGAGCTTTTTTATAAGTAAAGATTAGGGCAACAGAGATGTTTTTTTTATTTCAGTTACTTTTTGTAAAATAATTATAATTAATATAAATTATTTATCAAAAAAGGATTGATTTTTGCAAGAATTGAGCCTCTCATTTTACCAATTGAGTCATTGCCTGTTGATTTCAATTTTCATTTCACACTGTTAAAACTCCCTTAAAAGTATTGCAAATTAATTTAATTTAATTAATAAATTTATATATATCGTTAATCGTTAATAAAATATTTTTTAATCATCCATTCAAGTTGAAATACATTTTTTCAAATACATAAAGTGTCAGTGGGTGACACTTGATGTCAATACAGTTTTTCTGAAAGAGCCCAACAGTTTTGAGTTCAATTTTTTTTATACTGTTATACCACTAAGCAATTTTCTTGTCTATCGTTAAAAATGAACTTTTAAAAAACTGCCTTCGAATTGCTTATGTGAAAGGTTCCTCTAGCTGATTCTTTGCAGTTTTGATACATTAAACATAGCAACGGTCGTTACATGGATCCGATAAAGTCAAAGTAATCCACAGCTATTTCTTCCTATTCCTTTTTTCCCCTAAAAAAATAAAGAGAGGATTCAGGCAATAAGGTGTGCACTTTCGGAAATCGTGGATCTCGTCTCCTTGTCCTCTGAGATTCAAACATATAGCAGTTTTTCTCTTTAAGGAGGGAAAATGGCAGCGTAGTGATATATTTTAGTCCTTAAGTCATAACAGTGGAAGGTTTTAATTGGCGATAGAACTACTAAACTGTGAGATGTTGTAATAATAATCATTTTCAGAATTCCCGATGGCAAGTTAAGACTTTTAAGGGTGAAAAATCCAAAAGGATAAACTGCAGAATGTGAGGGATAAGTTCATATTTCATATTTATTTTTGTAACCTTATTATTTACAGGATTTTCCAGCGGAAATGTTTGCATTACAGTATAAAGTTTCCATTTTCTGAATGTAGTTTAGTTAAGCCATATTAACGCCCCATTTTTAAACAACATTTGGGTTATAATGTGATAGATAAGTAATTTTTTAACCGCATTGAGTTGACTACGAAGACACCTACGAAGACACCATTTCATTTCCTGAAGTATATTGGCTATCTGAATAATTTAAAAGTTGATATTCCTGAAGCTGAAAAATTTGCATGGACCATTATTAATCAATAAACAATCAAATAAAATCATAAATATTTGAAAACATACAGTTTTTGGAAAGATTATACAGCTGGAAATTTTATACAGCTATGCAAAAAAGTAGCATGCTAATTTACATAGATTTAGCAGTAAGTCCCTTTTATCTCTTTAGCTTCTTCAATACTAACTTGGGCTATGTAAATTCATACTAAATCGGCCTTTCAAATTTTATCCTCATGATCCATTTTCCTTTCAAACAAAGGGTGAAGAATGAAAAACGATGCTATCTGACATGATAACTCATTTTGCATCCCACTCCTTTCATCTGAAAAGAAAGCGGGCCTCTCAGGATAGAATTTATATGGCCGATTAGGCTGGAACAATAACGAAAGAGTTCAATTGAAAACTGTGTATCACGCAATCAGGAATGTAACATTTACCAATAATAAAGTCACTCTGTTGATCTTATTGAAAAAAACTACAGTTTCCATAGAGGCAAAACAAGAAAGTTACATACATAACTTAAAAAAGAGTCTACTTTAAAGTGTTTAACCTAACAAGTTTGAAATATGTTCATTTTATGCTTATCTTTATCTTTATCTTTACTTATAATAAAGAACGATGTGTGTGTGTGTGTGTGTGTGTGTGTGTGTTGGTGATGTACAGGCTAGACCGTTCGACCTGCAGATACCAAATTTGGTATATGTAAACCTTGGGTACCGGGAATAATCAACTCGGAACCCTTTTTTGAATTTTTAATTAAATTTTAATTAATTAAAAATAGGCCAAATTTTAATATTTTTTCACTATAACTTCTGAAAATATTTTAGCACAAAAATTGATTTTTGCATCATGTTAAAGCTCAAAAAATTAGCTTTTCAATGATACTAATGTTTGTACCTACGAATTAAAACTCTTTTTTTAATGAATTTTTAAACAAGTAATTTAATCGCTTTTTTTTCAACAATTTATTTCTCAAAAATAAAATTAAAAAAAAATTATCTTCTAGATGATCTCAAAGAAAATCAGCTTTTAATAAAATGTTGCCATCTTAATTTCAGAAGTTCTGATTTAAAAAAAGTTAATTACTACCAAAAATAAAACAGAAAAATAAAATTTTCTTCACATGATTATATGAAATGAAACAAATAGAAAATGTGAAATTTTTTAAACAGTAAATGCAAAAAAAAAATTTTTCTTGATCGTCTGTGATATCCAAATTAACAATTCCATTGAAGAATTAAAGTAAATAAAATTACAAAGTAAAAATGTATTACAAAAGTGCGAAAGTTAAAACTGAAAAAGAATTTTTAGAAAGGCACCAAACGATAATTTTCTGAGAGCGAGATTAAGTATTTAAAAGCAAGAAATCTTAAACGAACTTTGAAAATGACGTCATTTCAAAGAAACGACGAACAAAAAGCAATTGATAATAAGTAGTAGTAAAATATTTTTGCATTCTTTTTTTTAATGTTTAAAACAATAAGACATGTTTTGAATTATTATCTTTTAATTATGTGAAGAAGATATTTTGTGCAAATCAATGAATTCGCCTTCGTAATTGAAATTTATCTCCATATTTTAAAGAATCATGCGAAATAAAAACGCATCTTCTTTCAACGAAGTAACGTAATATTAAAGCTATACTGGTAAAAGTAGGTCAGCTATTTGAAAACGCATCTTCTTTCAAACAAGCATACGTAATAATAAACAATGCAAAATTTGTAAAAGCACATAAAATATTTTTTACCCTTATATTTCGGAGACATCGAAACTTTCTAACCAAAACAATATCATATTCTCAAATGAGGAAAAATAAATCAACTATCATTCCAAATTAATCACATAAAAATATCATTTTTGGCACGTGTCTGTATAAAATGAAACAATGAAAAATGATATTTTTGGAAAATAAATGGATGGAAACGTTTTCTATGATATTTTACTATACATATATTACTAATCCAACTAAACAATTTTATTTAAGGCAAATATGGCTTAATATCTACAAGGCATCTTCTGTAATCGTAGCCCAACATCTAATTTCTTAATTTTTTGCGGAGATACATAAATTTCTTAGCAATTGGTCCAAGTGAAATATATAACTATAGATTTAGGGAAAAAATGCCGATGAATTAATTTTTTACATACATCATCTGCTCTGTGAATCATATTTAGCAAAATATTCTAGAGACAATAAGTCCTTAAATAAAAAAGTGACATTCAAATCAACTAAATCAATCATCGAAGCTGATCGATCTATGAAAATTTCAACATAACTTTTCGATATATCCTGACGATTTTAGATCACTTTATCAAAATATCAAAGAAGCCAATCAGAGTTACTCTAGAGTAATTGGTCTAGATTATGAAAATGATGATTGTTCTAAACTTGCAATATTCAGAACTGAATAAATCAGCCAGATTTGAAGAAGATAGAAATGCTTATTTATTTATTTAGAAGTTGAAATATTAATGATATTTTACAAATATGAATCTATAAGACCAAAGGAATTTAAACCATAATTTTTTATATATGTTTATAAACATAAAATGAATGTTATTATTGAAAGCATTTATATGCATCTAAAAGTAAAATTAAAAACTGAAGGTTTTAATTAGGCTGTGAAATTTTTTCTGAATAATTCCTTGAGATCTTATAAATTATAAAAAAATTTTTATAAGGTTTCAATTTCTGCAATGAACATGAAATTCAATGTCAGACTATTCTGCTTTCAGTTCATAGTTTTATTTCAAGACATGCTTAGATTGAGTAAAGAGGTATTTATATTAATTGAAGTTTCATCATTTTCAATTTAATTTAAAAGTGAATTTTACGTGCACTGATAGAAAATCAGAGAAAGATGCGGAGTTCAAAAATCAGGACTGCTTAAGGCCTACATGATAGTATAAGTGAATTATATGACTATCGAAATTTGAAGCTTAAAAATATTTTTCTGAAAAACTTATTATGAGACCTAGTTATATAAAAATTGATTTAACCCTTTAATCGGCATTAATATTGACGAACCGACTGGTCGCCAAAGGCGGCTAGTACCATTATAAAAAAACACAGGAAAAATGTATTGAATTTAATGGAAACATGATTTTACTTGTATGATTGGTAGAGATTATTCTGAATTAAAGTAGGAATTTTTCATGACTCGTCCTAAAACTGAAAAATTGGTTCTCCGGTATTATTACATTGTTACTCCGAATCAGCCAAATACGAGGTAAAATTGTCGCAACGGAAAAAAAGTAAACGAAAAGAATATTTTTTAAAAAATTGAAAATTGCAATGGCGAGGGGGTGTCATTTTATGCCTATGTACCAGAAAACTGATTGTTTATCTGTACATACATTAAAATGCATGCACATATTATAATTAAAAACCGCATCATATTAAATAAAGAATATCGGATGTCTTGAATCAAAAGTTTTTAACAAATTAGATAAATGTAAACTGATTTGTCATTTTATTACAACAGTTATAGTTTTGAATCAAATTTTGGTATACATAGATAAAAAAATGGGTCGAAATAACTTATTCTTTTTTTTTCTCCATATTATACAGTAAAAAGTGTTTATTTGAAGATTCTAAAAATTAAAAAAAAAGGAATTTTGGTTGCACTCTTGGTTATATTTAAAATGTTGTTGTAGTTACTTT
>JAOUZG010045065.1:943214-984980 GCA_026289955.1 Argiope argentata | reverse complement strand
TTTGAAATGCTCTGAATTAATATTTGTTTTAAAGGAAAATATTCTTGCAAATTGGGAATATATTTTTATTTTCCGTGACGAATATAACAACATAATAATTTCTTATACATTATGAAGAATTATTTCAGTTTAATTGTAATTAATTGCTTAAATAAAGGCTCTTTTATATTTCTCAAAAAGTTACGAATAATTTCCGTTGTTCTGTTAGAAACGAATGTTTTCCAGCGCTTCGGATCTCCCTTTATTCAGCTTAGAACTACCGCAGAATCACTCCATAGTATGGCCGTCTGAGATTGAATGTTCGTTTCTCTACAAAAGTATTGAAGTAAGCGAGCTCCTGGTAGTGTGGCTAACAAGTGAAGTCGTGGACGAGTGACTCTTTTGATTGGAGCCAATTTATATCTGCCCCAAATGGGATTGCCCTATGTAGAGTTGTCAAATGTGTGACGAGCGTATAAACAAGTCCAATTTGCACGTACAGGGGCATCGAATAAAACATATAAAGTAAAAGCATGGGAAGGACCATCCATCTAGGGATGTGTGTATTATTCATACATTGCAACTTATCTAGCCTCCTGTGCTACTCTTGTGCTACAGCTGGGGGTAATAATCCATCCCACTGAATACCAACAAGTTACGTCTCTTCGAATGATATTTTCATAATAATTGTAAATGGAGCAAATAGGTCTAGAGGATTGTAGGACTTTGAAATTAACTTCAGTAGGAAAACCCTTTGTTACTGATTCATTAGATGTTTGAAAAATCTTTTCCTGAACATCAATTCCAAAAGCATTTCTGTCAGTATCCAATTTTACCTCTAAGACCTTCGTAATATTTTTAAGCGGAAGGTTTTCTTATTTCAACATCTTTTCCAAAATTTTAGAATTTGTTTGGAATTCCTTTCCAAAATTTTAGAATTGGCTAATGGCTGGGTAATATGTGATGCTAGTTGCTTCATTTATTGATACAGAATTGCAGCTTTAGTATATGTTGATGTTCCCATGACAAAATCATCCATATAGATGCTATTCTTAATATGTTTATTTGCAGTAAGATATGTTTGTTTGTACAATGTAGCCAATTCACACAGAGAAGCTGATACTAAAAATGTATTTGAAGTGAGTAAAGGCATGGGAAGGGAATATGTGTTAATCGGTAAATTACAATGTCTTCTCCTGTGCGGAATTTCCCATCAAGCGCATACGTTTTACTGAACCAAAAAAATCGTGTTGCATCTCTGTCTTCTTATAGTATCAGCTGTAGAAATGCTTGGCTTACAACACAAGTAGTTGCTATTTTTGAAAGGTTAAACCTCAATAAGACAGCCATGATACCGGGAAGTATATTTGGTCCAATTTTCATGATCATCGTTTAAAGATGGATGACCTTCCAAATGGGAAAACTATACGACACTCGATATCTTCTTTTGCAATTGCTTAATGATGGGATGAGTAAAATAAACGTTCTTTATTGCCTGTTTCATGTGATACGATTTCAACTTGTTCTTTATCAATGGAATCTTGCATGTGTTCAGAATATTCTTGTTTGAAAACTGAGTCTCCTTGCAGTTTTCTTGTTAAAGAATTAAAACATCGAATTGCGACTTCCTAACTGTTTGGTTAAAGTTGAACTTCTGGTATCCATGTTAATTTTATTACTCGGCTGCCATCGATGATTTCAAAGTATTGATGAAAGTTTGTCAAAAGTTGCAGGTGTTTTTTTTATCTATTGAATGGGTTGCATTAAAATGCTTTCTATGCTCCAGAATTCGATTGCCCTAACGTACAATGCTTGGATTGAAGCACCTACATTAATATTTTGAACTGTATGAATGAAGAAACATGTTCCTTGAGATCGAGCCCCACTAAGTATACGCCAACAATCGATCGGACCAAGGTCACAGAATCTGACAGCTTGACTGGAGGTTCAGAATTCACGACATTCCAATTGAAATCTTCATCGATTAAAATCTCAATTAGTAACCTCGAAAGTGAATCATCTGGTTCCGCTAACATCAGTCGTTTGTTTTTCTCGAAGGGCGAAACGTCATTCCTTGTTGACGGATGAGATGCATGCTTATTGAGGCTTTCGAAAGCAATAATGGTGAATTTAGATTTGTCCCAGATGTATAATAGCTGAAATTAAGTCACTCGTTTATGGCAAAGTTGGCATTAGTGTTGAGTCTTTAAATTTCCATTGAAATAAAGATCTCACTTATTAAAAATAAATCATAAATATTTTAATGGTTGCGAAAACTGAGATTTTTCTTTTTTCCAGTTTTCGAGTTATAATCATTGTGGAGGAAGTTTTACCTTTATAATCCTTTTGCAGTTTTAGTAGATTTAATGATGAAAAAATTATGAATGTTTCATTTCTAAAATAACATGCTAGAGCCTTTTGACGTAAATAAAAAAAACGAAATCTAATATTTAAAATCCTCATTCGCTTTATGCAATTATTTATGACATCATTTCATTTGTTTTAATCTGCTTATAAATTGAGCTAAAACCAAAATAATGATTATAATATAAAATGCCTCTTCATGTCACAGAGGTCGCATAGAATCATGGGTAGTGGAGGAATTTTTTGGTCCCTACCTCCAAGATGAATTCGTATTTATTACTTTGAGTATATTTTTATTGTGTCAACAATCAAAAATCCTGTCATGTTTAAATTTATTTGTCTATGAAAGAAAGAGCCTATCATAAAAGAAATAGAAGAAAGGAAACAGGTTTTAAAATTCAATAATACTGTTTAAATTTGAAATTGAAATTTATCTGAACTCTTGGATATACATATATAATATCTTTTGCAGTAGACATATTTAATAAGTCCTTATAACTTCACAATAAACATTTGTAAATTATTCATATAAGATGAATAACATCCAAATTTTTATTTGTTGCTTTTAAAAATTTACATTGACGTAGTTGTTTGGCTTATACATGTAAATTTTGCTTGATGTGCCCACTGAATATATTAGTAAAAGAGGGTTAAAAGGTTAAGAAAATACGTAATCTTCAACTTTATAATTAAAATGCTTTTAAATTAAAGAGATTACAATTTTAGGAAATGCAACCTGAAAGAGTTTTTTGAATTCAATAATTAATATTTTCTTCCTTCGATACTTGATGTAGAAGCATACGTTAACGTTTGAATTTAAACTGTTACTAGTAGAGTTCCGTTAAACACAAAATTCAAGAAATGCAATTTTTTACAGCAAGATGCAACGCAGTTTTGAAGGTATATATGTTAACTATTTCATTCAGTATATATCCTTGATATCTCTGTTACTTTAATTCTTAATTGCTTGCGTTTAATTCTTGTAAACTACATTTACACTGTGAAAATGATACCTGTAGATACCTTAGGCTATTGATTCCCCCTTCGATTCATTAACTATCAATTCTAGGCATCAAATTTCCAGAAACCCAAGAGGATGCAACATTTTTTTTTCTACGAGTTTAAATAAACCAAAAGTTCCCCTTGATTTTTCGATTTGTTTGCATCTAATCTTGCTTTACTAATAATAACAGACACTTGCGTGGATAATTAATATAAATATACATTCCCATTTAACCCTCTTGTTATTCTGACTAGACCTACATTTTCCATTATTCAAATGCATTATTTTAAGAGATCCATTTCTGGGCTTTTTAATGCGGGAATACAGAGAAATTGCAATAAAATCCAAAAATTGGATAGGTAAACAGTTTTGTACAAATGGATAAAAAATTTTGAATTCTATAAATATTTAGAATTATAAAGAAGCAAATAGAGGAAACAAGAACTTAATTCTAGAATAAGTAATAATCCTCTGATATGCTTAAATATTTCCATAAAACTAGCAAATAATTGTTAAACTGAAACCACCATTAATTGCAAGCATATTGAGTATGACGAAGCTAAAAAAATTTACTAAAGAATATAGAATCTTAATATATTGAATGTAGAATATAGAATAAAGAACTTCAAACTGGCAACAAAAAAGTTATAACTCTCATTAATCCTAATTTATACCAAAATACAAATATTTTATTATATATTATATATATATAATAAAATATTTGTATTTTATAAAATATTAATATTTTATTTAAATTTAAAAAAAGTTAATTTATTTAAAGTAATCAAAAAGTAAGAAAAGAGGAATTTTGAGAAAAATACATTTAAAGTATACAGTAGCATATTTTAATGATAAACAACGTGGGTGCATATTTAAAACTCACCACATTTGCGGGCAATGCCTTCCTCCTCCTTAGCGTCTAATATTTTAGTTTTTAGTCATTTTTCCCTTCAGGCAATTTTTGTATTTGGCGGTGAAATCCCTGAGATTCCTTTATTCTGTTTCTGTCGAGCTCAGCAATTGCACTTACTTCATTTGCACTTGGATAGATTCCAATAATTAAACATGAAGGCAAAGTAATTTTGAATGATAAATTAGTTCTTCATATGTGTTTTGCTTATGATATTTTCGATTTATATTATGAATATGAGAATTTTTTTGAACAAATTTAAAATAAAGTGGAAATTTTCAACCTATATCAGTACTATTAAGGAATACTTCATATTGCCATTGATCAACAGCTCAGAAGCATAGAAATATTTTACATTTGCTTTTTGCTATTTTATTCAAACGTCAACCAGACTTATAGCTCTGTAGATAATTGTACAAATCTATCAATAATTTTTTCTGCATCCAAATCATCTAATAGTTCCTTTGCAATTGAAATCGCAGGAATTGCTCATAGGATTGCAAGTTAATATCTGAATTCAGGAATGGATAACTTTATCTATTCTTTTATACCTTTTAAAAATATACTGTCAAAATTGGTTGAATGACTCACGCGAATCAGACGGATGTATTAATTTCATTAACGTTTTCTTTTTCTTTACCAAGAAAACAGTTTGATGATAAAATGCTTGTGTGTGATTCAATATCCCTCAGTCCATGCCTAGAAAAAAATTTAATTACTTTTTCGTAGAAATTCTGGATATAGTGATTTCCGCTCCTGAATTGTATGCAGCAAAACTGTTCGTTAAAAAATATTTTCTCCGCTTTTAGTTCGAAGATGTTCCTAGAGTGTCCACTTTATTGAAATTTCTAATCACAGACATACCATTTCAATGAAATTTAGTCAGTACGCATCTGTTTATTCCGCTTAAGATAATCTTTCGGGTCAAATCCTTTGCATCATCGATGCTTCGTAAATATATCATCTTAGGTAGGGTTTTCGAGATGAATGTCATAGTGTATTTAGTAATACTAGATTTATGATGTAATTCATTAAATTCAGTATACTCATCAAAAAGTGATGTTATGGAAAAAACGGCAGACGAGATATAAAGAACTTATAGCAGTTCTCAAAACCCTGAGAGAACAACCAGAATTTTTGATTCAAATTATCCTATTCCGAATCTTACATCTGTACCTCAATAGCATGCAAGAAAAACAACAGCTATTACTAGTAGATGCAGATGAGCTGATGAAAAATTAAGCTGTGCTACATGGACGGTTGGAAAAATGAAATACGACTCACAACTTACAGGTTTGAATCACCGAAACTGCATTCAAATCAATTTTCGATTTTTATCTATATTCTTATGAACAATAAGGAAATACGTGAAATAAATTCCGAGTGGAAAATATTTAAAATAGATAAATTCGTTACCTGAATAAGTTAATCAGATTTGATTCGAACAAATCGTATACGTAAAAAGAAGAATTAAAAAAACGAGGAAACAAGATGAAATTATAAACAGACAGGCAAATTCAAATCAATATTCAAACTGGTATAATAAAGGGTAATGATTAGATCATGTCATGAGCTTCCATTTTAAATCTATTCTAAAAATTTGAATTTAGCATATATTAATATTTTCAACTCATTTCATTTACTAAGATAATACAAGAGAGGTAATACATTACGTAACAGAAAGATAGTTTTACATTTGATGTACTCGGCATTACATTAGAATAATATGCAGGTTATTTTATTGGATGAAAAGGCTCTAGCACGATGTTCAAAAAACGAATATCAAGCGTATTTTGTTTATCGATTAAATCTAGTTTAATCATAACAAATCCAGGAATGTTATGACATCAGCAATAACGCCTATAAAATGAAATAGCTCAGAAACTCAAATCTTGATTCCGTCAATTAGCCATCTTCTGTACTCGTTTCAGGATACGTATTTTTTAAATTTAAGTGTTAATATACTAATGGCGCGGTTTTTCTGTCATTCATGCGATAGAACAGTAAATTATGGGGAGAATCATTCCTGCCTCTTTCATAAGGACGATGAGAACGTTTATATACTGCCACTACTAGAGGAATCAGATAAAATGGAGAAAAATAATGATCTTGCAAAAGTTACCGTTAAGGATAATTCTATGGACATTGGTGAGAATCTGCATCCAGACGCTCGAAAAAATGATATTAATGATTCTGCGCTAATGAATGCATCGCTAAATGAAAACGTTGAAGATGTTTTGTTTGTGCTTGATTCAAGGAGAAAACGGAAATTGAAGACACCTTCAAAGATAGCACGAAAGAGAAATCCGCATGATACGTCACTGGTGAGATCTGATAATAGTGGACGAGATAACGAAAATGCATCGGTAGACGCCTCATCGAAAAATGTTAAAAGCGATTACAATTCTGAAGTGACTCAGTCAGCTTTTGCGAAAACCATTATTGAATCTTCCTATGATGAAAATAGCAGTGATTCAAAAGTTTCAAACATATCCCCTAAGAAACATTATTACGAAGGGCGAATGTCTCACGAAGAGAGTGAATGGAAATATTTTAATAATGATAAAGATTTGTTTCTGGAATCCCTGGATCGTGTTATTAAAAGAACTATTTCAGCAAAGAGAAAGTTACCTGAAAGTAAGAATTCTATATTGAATGACGGGTTTCCACAAGGACATAACGAATCGAAAGATAGCACAAACAAAACTTTAAGTGTTCTAAAACACGGGAATATTACAACTGAAATTACTCCCGAGGATCCCATTAACAGCGACGAAATAACTCCCAACAAGGAAGAATCAATCTCGTGCTTAAAAGACGACATCGCAGTAGCGGGACCTTCAAGAATTCGACCCCATAAGACAAAATTCCTTTGTGATATATGTTCTAAACTTTTTGAATCGGAATGTAAATTTAAAAATCACTATCGATTACATCCCGGCGACAAACCCTTCGAGTGCAGAGTGTGTAAAAAACTATTTTCTCATAAAGGAGACTTCAATAGACATTATAGAATACACACTGGCGAAAAGCCCTTTGTGTGTGAGACGTGCGGAGATGGTTTTAAACGAAAAGGACATCTCCAGTCGCATTATCGGACTCACACGGGCGAAAAGCCCTTTGTGTGTGAGATATGCCAAAATGCATTTGCTCAGGCCTCTACTCTTAGGAACCACATTCTGACTCATACCGGGGAGAAACCTTATGAATGCCCAGTTTGTGGAAAGGGGCTCACGAGGAGCATCTATTGCAATAATCATCGCATAGCAAAGCACGAATGAAATCAATGAGTAAATTACAGAATTAACTTCTTTTACTCTAGCATGAAACTGTTTCACTTTCTCGAGGAGCAGCCATTGCAATAGGCATCGTAAAGCACAGCATGATTGAAATCAAAGAGCAAAGAGCAGCATTTATACTTCTACTCTTGTATGAAACTGCTTCACATTCTCTATAGAACCGGAAAATGCTTAACTCAATTATTACATTTATTTATTTTTTTAAAAAAAATTCCATGTTCTCTACAAATTTGACAAAGTTTGATGATGTTAGATTTTACTTTGATTTGAGATCAACAAGATTTTCCATTTTACATCAAGATGAATTGACGATAGCTGTAAGATTTAACATTCAATGTGTTTACATCTATATGCATATTATAATTAACATTATCTCTGCTTTTTAAAGTATTCTATTGCATTTAAATATTTCATTGATTTTTAATTATTCATCGTTTGCATTGAAAAAAATATCCTTTCTAACTTATTGAAAGATTTTTTTAAAAAGTTTCAAAATAACTTTTTAAAAACTTTTTGATACTTTTTCTAGTAATACCGCGAATAGCTATGGGTTCAAATGAACTGTCGATCGATCAACACATTTAGTAAATTGCTATGATTGTGTACCGCTTTAATTTTTATTGGTATTATGCTTTATGACAAATGTTTCTTCTAGTTAATTTTTTTTAGTGTGATGATCATTAAACTATTAATATTTGTCTACGAGTATGGAACGTTAAGGGAAACTATTATCAGTTTTAATTATATTGACGAATTTCAAAATGAATTTTTAAACCAACATTCTTGATATTTTTAATGTGTTTTTTGGGCTCTTTAATAAATATATTTTTATTACGTATATAAATGCATTGTTTCTGTGTTATTTTTTTTTCCTTTTTAAGATCAATTTTGGGCTATTTTCTTCAAAGAAAATATTCCTATAACCAGTTTAATTGGAAATACGAAAATGTGTTTCCTAGAGGAATGTTTTTGAAAACATCATCGGAATTTGAGTCAAAGAAAAATAAACTAAATTTAATCTTTTTGTTTGCAATGATACACTTAAAAAAATTATACAAGAAAATGATTGTTACATTATTACAGAAGTAAATTGTTTGTAATAACAACTTTTGTGACATATTTTTCTTAATTTGTAACTATTTTTTAAATAAAATACTGTAAACTTATTTTGAAGCAGCATATTTCATTCGTTATATTAAAACAATTTCTTTATTGTTGGTTTTAATATTTCAATTAAACTTATTCTTCATTGATAATGGTCAAAAAGAGATAAGTAGGTTCATTTTTAAATACTGATTATTTTTCAATGTAAAATAAATTTTAAATCAAATTTTTGACATGCATTTTTCATAATTCGTTTTTCACTTCAAGTCAAGCAGTGGTGTAAAACTTTTCAGTGTGACCTTTTTTCATTAAAATTAATTCCATCTTGTGATAATTGGATGCGTAAAGATTTAGATCGGAAACGAGGAAAATACACGAAGAAAAAAACATAAGGGTGAAGACTTATAATACATTATATTAGATGTCTAGTGAAATTTGTGACTAATAAAGTATTTTTCTGGAAAAGCGTGAATATGAAGTTACAAAAAAATATTAATTGGAGTCTTTGATCATCATTAATTCTAGTCTACCACATGAATAACCACAATTGTCACATAAAACGGGAAGATAAGTAAAATGAAATTGCCATTTGCCGAATTTATTAATGAATGATATTTTTGAACATAAAAAAATCATAATTTTTCAGTTTAACATAACTTTTCTTACTTTCAGATTACAAATTAACACGCGTATAAATTGAAATATTATCAGAATTATTAAAATCAGCATTTGATATTAAGGTGAAAATTCGTTTTTACTTTCATAGTAAATTTATTTAATCAAATACTTACGTATTTTTTTAAAAAAAATTCTTTACTTTTATTATTTTGAAATACAATAAACGAAATAATTTGTTTGAATTTTTAAAGCTTTCATCTGCCCGATTGTTTTAGTTATTATCTAAATCTCCAATCATACAAAAAGTTTTACTTTTAAAATTTCCGAGAAAACGTATATTTAACTCTTCTCTATCTGCATATTCAATTGTTTATTCATTCCTTCAAGAACATTTAGGTTGCCCAAATCTAATCATTAAGTAGTAAATAATTATTTATTATAAACCTCTCAAAAAATTTATTGGTTGATTAGCATTTTCCGTCAATATTTGTTAAATATACAGATTTTTTGCCTCATATAAGTAAAGAATGCTGTCAGTTTGATTTGGGAAATCTTTTTTTCAAATTGGTGCAATGCTAGATTTTTAAGTTAATTTTATAAACTTGTAAAAAAATAATGATAATGCGTTGCAATAAAATTTGCCTAAATTATTTTTGATTACAGATACTTAGAATGTCTTTAATTTTATACAGAATATAACAATACGAATATAAATATTTGTCTAGTTATGAATATACATTGCTACTAACACAGAACTCCGATATTTACAAGAAACAGATGATGGTTCAATAAGTTCAAGCTTGATAAGATGCATCGAGCTCATAATGGGATTTAGAAAACATGTAATGAATTTTGTATGTGTACTCTTAAAATCAGAGTTTGTTTTTATACTTTTTAATTTGTTTAATCCTAGTGACTCCTACACAATAGAGACTAAGAGCAGTTAAAAGATTATCAGTAAGAATAAGCCCATCTCCTGCATAAAGTAAAACAATGCTGTGAGAAAACCAACTGAATTAAGTCATCGTAAGATGAATTTTGAAGCTGATTTTTATTTTAACAATTCCTTTAAAAAATACCTTGATGTCAATAATGGAACACACGTAGTTGAGACGCCCTTAAATATGTAATGTGAGTAAAAAATAATTGATTTGGGAAATAAATCTCGTCCACCTTTATCGAATTCACATCTGTGATAGACTGTTTACGTGCTTTGAGTGCAAGCGACGTATTGCTCACAATTACGCTCACTTAGTGAATGTCTGGATCAACACAGGAGAAAACCTTTTAAGTTCATTGTTTGTAGAAAAAATTCAAGAGCAGCAGTGAATGCGGTTCCAATCACAAGAAGATGCATACATGATTTTAACTACAGGAATGTTTATTTCATGAAACTCCTGTAAAATTCTTTTTCGGCTAGTTATAATTTTAATTCAAAAGCAGATAAATTTATTTTTTTAAAATTTCTATATGAGTTCAACTTTATTGATTGAGCATATTTCCTGATATAAAATACAAAGGTTATTCTTTCTTCCATTGATGACTCATCTAATACAGTTGCAATTAATTGTATTTAAATGCTTACCGTAATTTTATTGTTTCTCTACCTACATAGTAAGTTTTAATGATGCCGCTAATTCACTGAACTGGATCATTGATTTATTAAAAAGAAGTTGTTGCTTCTTGTTTTAATTTTGATTGAATGTATTTTTTTACATTTATGATATGTTTTCATCCTTTCTTTTCTTGTTTGGATATATTTTAATTAAATGCCGATAAAATGTAATAATATTCACTGTAATACATTAACAGTTCTAATTTACCTCTGATCAATTAGAAACTATTGTTATTAAGACTAGCATTTTGATTCTCAATAGGTGGGAGCAATAGGTTTTGAATGCAGTGTTTAATTAACTGTAATTAATATTTGTGAAATACATTGAATTAATATTTGTTTTAAAGAAAAAACTTATTGAAAACTGGGAATCTATTTTTATTTGACATGACGAATAGAACAAAATTTTCTTTTTCTTTGACATTTAATATGCATTAGGAAGTATTATTTTTATATATTGTAATTTATTGTTTTGATAGAAAATCTTTTTTTTACTACGCAAAAAGTCACGCTGCCTTTATGGTTAATTTCTATTTAAAAAATAATATGCATTCGTATAACGAGAAAACAATTGATTATTTCGCCGATTTTTATGGGAAGCTCATAATAGTGATATAAGTTTAAATACATTTAGTTTGATTTAGAAGCTTATAAGCATTTCTATTGCTCAAATGAATAATCAAAATATTCCCAGATTAAGATAGATAAATCAAAATATATTAATTATGATATGTGTTTTCAAAGGCATTAACTATTAAATGCTCTCTGACAATTAATTTGTAATACTAAATCGATTTCAAAACTAGGATAATTAGAAGAGCTTCACAAGGAATTATTTAATTCGATAGCTGATTTGAGATTTGAGATTTCAGAAGAGAAGGTCAATTATGATTTTTTTAACCGTATTTAATTGAACCGTAGAGAGGGTCAAGTCTTTAATTTTTCACGAATTGCAATGCCAACAGGTTAAACTACGACGAAAAACTCAAAACTTGATATCCACTCTTTATGATCTTTTATTCATTTTTTTATTTCAGATTCTTAGTAACTTTATACATATTTGAAAAAAAATGACATAACTGCATCTGAATTTATTGAAATAAAATCTCGAATTACCACTATAGTCACTCTTGCCATAGTTCACTAATATAACTAGAAGAATCCGAAAAAATAATATAAAGAATTTAAAAAATTGCGCAGGAAAAGTGGACGAAAATTAGGTACTAGATTTCTATATAAAAAGGGACAAATCTGAACAAAAGTATTATCTGCTAAATGAAAAAAAGAGTCTCATTTATGTCACCCTCGAACGAAATACATAAATTTATTAGTATTCTTTAAAAAGAAATAGCAAAATATGCAGTGCATAGGAATCGAACTGTTATTCCAATTCTTGATTCAATATTAAATACTGAAGAAAATGAAAATCATTCTAACGAGAGTGAAATATTAAAATCTTCTACAAAATTCTTTGAATCCAAATATATAACTGAATGTGCAATTAGAGCATCAGTTGATAACCTGGTTGCAATCAGAGCATCAATCGATAGCCTGGTTGCAATTAGAGCATCAGTTGATAAGGGTCTGTTTATGAACTAAAACAAAGAGAATCTTCTTCCAAATTATCTCTTCAATAAGCGGGTTCCGAGTATGTTAAGTCGCTTGAAGAGAGTGAATGGAAGTGTTTTAATGATACGCAGAAGTCTTTTATGGATTCCCTCCAATATGCAACTAAATGAATTTGTTTAAGTAAGGGAATTGCTTCACGAGGAAGAATATTTTTTAGGAACGAAGAAACCTTTTAATGACGTCAATAAGGTTTGCCATAAAAGATGGCAG
Organism: Argiope argentata; assembly: GCA_026289955.1. Taxonomy (NCBI): domain Eukaryota; kingdom Metazoa; phylum Arthropoda; class Arachnida; order Araneae; family Araneidae; genus Argiope; species Argiope argentata. The sequence goes on along the minus strand of JAOUZG010045065.1, from coordinate 972,249 downwards.
CACTGCAACAGGAACTGATGGACACGCAGAAGTACTGCCCTTTTAATGGGAATAGAGAGACTCCGGGATTGCAGTCATCTTCTAACTCGTATTGTGAAACTGAATGTGTTTCTGAAAAGAAGTACATTCATATGACGTATTGTCTGATACTAGGCCGTCTAATAACCAATTTACAAGTTAAAGGATTTATTCAAAAATTGGACCCATCTCTTTCTTTCTTTCTCTCTCTTTCTCTCTCATATATATATAAGACTTAATCACGTTTATAAGCAGTAAAACATTAAAAAAAATTACAATTTAAAAACTATTACAGAAACGAAAAAGCCAAGTAATTAGAACATCAACCAACATCGTGGAAACAACAAATAATATATTTCGCTAGTAATAAAAAATAATATTTATTTTAATAATTTCAGACCCATACTGAATATCTGATGCATCTTTTAACCTAGCAACAAATATCCATTTAGGTATAGTAAATGACAAGAAATATTCATCATTTTCTCGATTTTAGACTTCATATTATCTTTATTAAAATATATAGATCTTTATTTCTATGTTTATCATTGGCAATGAGTAAATATGATTTGATCATGTTCCAAAGGATTTCAAATTATTTTAAACCTTTCGCAGTGAACAGCGCCTTTTGACGCTCAGTTATAGCTGCTCTCTCCGAGCGAACAGCGCCTTAGAATGACGTTCGCTTGTTATCAGCAGCTGCCCAATAATGTCCATTAAATTATATCATACTAAGGAAAATTATTAAAAATTGTTAAAGAGTATTTAAGATAAACACAGATTGTAAAATATTAATTAAATTTTTGTTATTGTTAATATTATTTTTTGATCGGTGCGCCGGCCAACAGCCTCAAGGAAATGACCAGCAAAATCGGGTCTGCACACCGCGTTAGGAACTGCTCGCGTATAGTGCTGTCCGCGCTGTCGATCTTTCACCGTCACGCCGGCGGCTTGGAGTGCCATACATTTCTCAGCGACCCGCCGTGAAACGGTTAAATCGGGAATTTGAGATTCAAATCAGTTTTCCTTCCTCTTTCTGATCAATCGAATTCAAAGAATTTGCAATGATAAAATTTAAAATATATTTTTTGGAGCGTCCACTTGAATTTTCTCTGAATTTTCATGTTATAATGAGAACCATCATTGTAGCTAATTGAAATCAAACAGCATTTGCGGCAAACCAGAAAATCGACTGAATTAACTTAGCTGACGGTCGTTTTTGATATTTTGAATAGATTTATCATAAAAAAATTTAAAAACCTGGAGTAGAACTCTTAATAAATGTACTGTGATTACTTCCGAAGATATTCGACTTCGCATGTTGAGTGATTGCTTCCATATTAGAATGCCTAAAGTTTTGAAATTCTCATTTGATTATTAAAAATAGTTTTTGCCTTCCTTTTAAAGCATCTTTAAAGCTGCAATTCGCATGGTAAAAGCGTTTGTGGTTTTGTTCAAACATCATGGGAAAAGTTAGAAGATTCGTTATTCCCTTGTGTCAAAAAGTACTTGAAATTTTGTTTTAAACCCTCTCGATGCCTGCCGGGTGATTTGGGGAGTTTCGGAAATTTACCCTTAATCTCCACGTCAGTCGGTTTGAGGCGACTGCTTGCTTTTTAGGAGAGATGGGTTTAATATTCAGCTGCTGTGTTCACCACTATAGAAGGTTCGTGTTATCTTTGATGATCGCGGCTTTTTCGCAGGTTTCCCTGTACCTTAGAGCCGTGGGCTTGGGAACGGATTTAAAAAAAAAAGGTTGTCTGCACATATCCTGTATTTTGAAAGGGGTTGTGTTGGGTTTTAAGTTTTTATTTCCACGTGTTGTTATCTCAAAATTGGAAAGATATTATGGCTATTTGTAAAGAAGTTTTTCACAAAAGTTCAATGTTAACGGTAAATGATAATATGGATTCCAGCAAGTAATTTTTTTGGATAAACATAAGAAAGCTAGTTTTAAATATTAATGCTATTGTAAAGATATAAAAACTAACTATTGCATTAGCTTTGTGGCCTATTTTTATAGAAATTTTCTCACAAAACAGGTAGCGACTCTTGCTACTGTGGATGACAATCGTTTTATATTTCTAGCTTCTTAATCTATCATCAAAAGTTTATATGACGAGTACAAATGACGTCTTTCAAATAGCATTAAAAGCCCCCCCCCCAAAAAAAATGAGGTTGTTCATTTTTCTCCTCCTTCTTAGAGTGAGATAAGTTATGTAAAGTTATGTGAGATATGTTATGAGTTCCTTGCACGAATGCCATTCTGCAAATTTTTCTTCAGTTTTTAAATTCCTACTCTATATTTTACATGTTGTGAACCGTTTTTCATTATCAGAGTAATTTTTGTTCATTTAAAAGTTTATAATTTCTTCATTATGAGTGAAAGTAAACTTGAATTCAGTGATAGAAAAATTAAAACTACTTTACCTGTTACTGATGAAATGACAGTTAAGCGAAGATGAAGGTTGATCAAAAAATGTTTAAACTGTTTTTATGGTTAACATTCTTTTAATTTTCATTTATTTTTGTTAATTCATAATAAAACGAATTTTTAAATTCATCTCATCTATTTCCTGAATTATTTTGACGCTCTAAAAAATTAAGCAGTATTATTACTATTGACATATATCTATACATATTATCTACTATTGACAAACGAGGGTTTTAATAACATTTCTATAGTTTAACAAGATAAAAAATGATTTTTTGTAGATATTTGTTTCAACTTTTATTTTAATGATTGAAAAGTGGTTACTAAAAAATTACTCGTTATTCACTCGTGGGTTAATTTATAAAATATTAATATAGATCTTTCTTTCGAAAATTCATTATATTTCATTATAATTCGTTCTTGTCTGAATAATACTATAGAAAACTTAAATAACATATTAAAATCAGAAATTAAGCTTGAAAAATTTAGCATGGTGGCTTATACCAAAAAAGTAATATTTATGAAGAACTAAAATAAAATTCTCAGACTGTTAACTGAAAGAATGTGTTCGCAAAATATATTTCACAGAGTAATTTTTCCCCGGATTTTATTGAACCATTTTTTATGCCAGTATTAAATAAAGTTGTTAAAAACATGTTATCTCATTTATCGAATTGCTTTGATAGATGAGATTATATAACGTTTAACGTAATGTTGTCTCTGGGCTAACTAATTTTTTTAAAAAAGATTAGTAAATATTAATTTCAAAATAAAAAACAACTTTTGAAATGTATATTTATTTCACACTCTTTTTCGATGATTTAAGTAGAAACAAGAATGTATAAATTTTTGGAAACAAAATATGAAAATTTCTTTAAAAATTTAATTAAAGGTAAAAAAAATTATTTGTATTACGATCGAAAATTCTAAATAATATTTTATATTCAAAAATACAATGAAGATAGCAGTTTATATTATAAAAGGCCTTCATTGCCTTCAGTATTAAAAAAAAAGGGTAATACTGAAAAGAAATAAATAAAAGAATTCTCAACCGAGGGTTAAAAGAACGTATTATTTTCAAAATATCTTTCAAAAGGCGTTGTTTTCACAATTAGTTTAATTCAAAGAAAGTACGCACATCAAGCAGATGGAACCGAAGAACAACCATGCCCGGACCGGGACTCGGAACTCTGACGACCACGAGGATGATGCGCTAGTCCTAGTGTCTAGACCTGAGAGAGAAATTTGGTACACAACTGTGAAAGGCTACTCAGTCTATTAGTGAACACGATTGTTTAAAAGCGCAGTGATTTAAATATATGAAGTTTGGCATGTGGTTTTGTGATTCCAATCGTAGTGCGTTGTTGAAATTCCGTTTCAATTTGTTAGAAATATTGTATCTAAAACGCAATTTGCGTTTCGAATATCAATTCCTAAATGCCAGTAGTTAATCCCCAAGGTTCAAACGATCGATTCAGTAAAAATGCTATATTCTCGTTTCGAGATCAATATTTCGCAATTATTATTCGTCAACACCTTGCATGTTATTCGCTGACTTACCTACGATCTTCAATTTTGTTTGTAGTGGATGGGAAAGGAGCATTGCGCCTTTCTTAGAAAGCGAGAAAGTTTTGTGGGGGTCATTCCCACTTTTTTCATTTAGATTTGTGAATTTTTGATGCTTTATTAAGTTCCATTTGAGGCAGAATTATTTGGATAAGATGAAGATGATGATGCGTCCACTTTACAACGGTAGGAAGGATCCAGTAGCTTCTGAGGGTATGGATCTCTGAGCACCCGAGGGCAAAAGGCTGACTTGTTAGAGAGGCACATTCACACAACTCATAGATAGTTCACAGAAGAACAACCATGCCCTAACCGGGACTCGAATCCGGGACACCCAGATCACGAGGAAGACCCGCTTCTTCTGTGCCAGGACGCCGGTATTTATAAGCATTTAAAAACTTTCAATTCATTATCTGTTCAACGAGTCTTTTTTACAACTCTACTCTATGAGTATCGTTCTATCTCAAAAATTAATAATGATAAATTAAAGAAATTTATAATTAGTGCTTGTTATATTATGTAGAATGTAATGAACAAGGAATTTAATGTTAAATGCTCTATAAGTGGATTTATAATCGTTTAATGTAAATAATGTTGTATAACATTCCAAAATGCATAGATCATTCCATACATTACATGCGAAGATGACACACACTTATCTCATTCGCTTGAACAGCCCCCTTTAAAAGAGGGGGCATATTTATACATCTCACGGAGAGAACACAGAAGAACAACCATTCCCAGACCGGGACTCGAACCCAGGACGCCTAGATCACGAGGAAGACTCGTTATATCTAGGCCAGGACGCCGGACTTTGGTTTAGATTAAACTGAATCAAGGCTTACATCGGAATATACAGAAACGAGAAAGAGAGCAGATGAATTCGCAAAAAGATATATTAGTCCCAAAATCAATTCAAATATTAAAGAAGGAAAATTAGAGTAGAGAGAGTGTGCAGTGGCGGGGTAGATGGATTATGTTGTGCAAAGGACGTATGGCATATGTACGGATCACTAACGGAGCCACAAAGGGTAAACAGAATATTTCCCCCGATCATAGTGAACATAGTAGCGGGGCGGGCAAGATTTTCTGAATACTTCTACATATTCGGAAAGATGAAAGACAAAACGAGGCGAAATGGCCTCAGTCCAGCACTGCATAGCGTAATGTGTAGAACTCAAAGAAAGTAGAGGCAGACTCATTATGAATAGTAACATAATGTCATAATACCCCAGAAATTTAAAAATATTCAAAGGAATTATAGAAAAGATGCCTCAAAAGGTCATTGAAAAGGTCAATGATGAAAAGGTCATTGTTTCCTTATGTAAAAATTTGTATCGTTAATGAGATGGATTTTTTTTTTGTTCGAATGCATCACAAAATGGCGCGTGTGTGTTTTAATTAAGCTTACTGGCGTGGCTATTGAAGTAAAATGAAGTAATTCACCCGTGCTAGTTTCAGTTCACTCTGTTTCCCTTCATGGTTTATATAAACGCTCGAATTTCAGTTACAATTCCAGTTTTCACTTAAGTTGTAGTTCGGATTTTTAGTCCCATTTTTCACATAAATTACAGTTCAAATTTTTAGTTCCATTTTTCACATAAATTACAGTTCGGATTTTCAGTCCCAACTTTCCCTTAACCCTTTGCAGTCCGAAAAATAATTAGATGCAAAATTATTCACCTTATACAAAGATTTGTTTATTGCTAAGAATAATAAATATATATATAATTCTTTTGTCAAATTTCTTTGAAAAATAAATCTACATCTTTCAAACATTATGTAGGCGTTTTTAACAATAAAATTTGAAAAATAAATAAATAAAACGTCAAAATGATGCACATTCTTGAATGTCGAGCCAGAAGCGACATCGGACTGCAAAGGGTTAAAAAATGATTTTAACCCTTTGCGGTCCATTTCGGATTTTCAATTCCTGTTTTCAATTCCAGTTTTCATTTAAGTAACAGTTCGGGTTTTCAATTTCAGTTTTTACTTAAGTGGTAGATCAAATTTTCAGCTCCAGTTTCCCCCTTAAGTTATAGTTCAGATTTTCAATTCCAGTTTTCAGTTAATTTGCAGTTCAAGTTTTCAGCTTTAGATTCGATTCACTCTATTTCCCCTCATGGTCCATCCCCTATAAGTTACGATAGTTTTCGGAATCAACTTCTATTGCTCATATCTATTATTGTCTTAATTTAGAATGAATTGTTTTATTAATTCACTTTTTTAAAGAAATTCATTATCTATTCTTAAGTATTCGTGCAGAACATTTTTACTGGAGATTGATCTCTGAAATCAGATACTAGTTGAACTCAGAAAATGACTCAAAGTTATTACAGGAAAATACCATCTACTAGGAACGAAATAATTATATTTTTTTATTACCAATATTCAGTTTAATCATCATTTATAGATTTCGAGTTAGTATTTGAGTTAGAATGGCCGGTTCATGACTTCTAAACATGTTTTAAAAACGTCTTTTCACGACAGGTATATATGCACGTGTTAAGATTGTAACTTATAATTCTTGAATGGAGCGAAGGTTTAAATTTCTTTTTGAACAGCATTCGAAATTGTGAGATGCATTTGAAAGCCGAACAATCAGTTTTAGTTGTAATTGGATAAAACAAGATTCAAATGTTTTATTTATTTTTATTCATATTTTTTGAAATAATATAGTTATTATAAGATGGAAGTTCACAATAAGACTTTTTTATATGCAGTTTTCGAAGTAATTAGATAAAGCAAAGATAGATCATTTACTAAAATGAGAAAAAAGCTAAACTTCAGCTGACTAAGAGATAGCATGTCATCCCCCATTGATCTGAAAATTTAGTCCTGGTTCAGTAGTGGTTGCTTCTTACCCTGTATTCTATCTGCGACATGTGTGAAAAAGCACCCCCTCTCTCTCTAAAAACGGGCTATGCTAACAAATGTATGATATCTTTATATGAATTAGAAATCAGATTTCTGTCTTAGTCACACTGAATCAGATTGATTTTTTAAATATTTTTCATCAAACAGAGAAATTATCAAAATGTATATAACTACAATTCCTCGTTATCCAAAACGCATATCTTCTTGTGGAGAAATATCGCAAATACACTTTAATTTTTTTGAATATGTTATAAATTTTTTATGCAGTTGACAATATGTTCATACATTGTATACCATATACATATATTATATACTAAAAAATGAACATCGATATTATAATTCACCACCTTTGCATATATTTACCCTGTAAAGAATTTATAAAACTTCCCTCCCTTTTTAAGAGATACATGTTTGAGCATTATTACATCTGGTCAGCTATGGGACGACTCCTTTCTTTGTGATCGCCTTTGTGGTTTCTCCCCCTTTAGTGTCACCATCTGGACGTGAATAGAGTCGAGATAATAGACCACTCATGCGGTTTACGGCCCTTTGAAGAAGGGAACAGTGCCAAACCCCAGGTGTAATTGTTCTCCTATGGGGCCATTCGAACTTGAATAAGATCCGATAATGAACCACACATATGTTTTACGGCTCCTTGAAGAAAGAAGCACTAAAACCTTCAGATGCGAATATTTTCCTATTGTGAAGGGTTTGCTAAGGGCGCCGATGAGTAGAAAATATATCCACGGTTAAATGTTGACCACTGGTAATATTTCCGAAGAATTATTGGATGATCGTCATCTCCAGCGCACCAATGCGAACCTGAGAGGTGGAGTTTGACCGAGGTTATAATGGAGGGTTTTGAAAGGACTAAATGAGGAGTCGAGCTGTGAGAGGACGACGAGACCAGCTGATTCGACTAGAGATCTTACGAGACGAGACGAGCTGATCTGAGGAGGTGAGCTGAACTGATGAGCTGAAGAGTTGGACAGCTACAGGCGATTTTTCTTTGGAGAGAAGTCTCGAGTTTTTTTATTAAAGATCTACCGGAGGCATATCCGTAGATCTCTTGAGCTACCCGCAATAGTCGGATACTCTAACAGCCTGTGAGTTTCTTTGTTTTAGTCCTGGAACTGTTATCCTTAATGTAAATATTTCCCAGCATATTAGCCTAGATGAGGACGAGTTGTTGTTTTCTTATTGTAAAAATCTGTAAATAAAACATTTGTGTTTAAACGCTACCCGTTTATTTGATCGCCCAGGATCAAGTCAGTACAACCCACCAAAATAACACTCTCATGAAAAAAGACCGTACAAAAATTATTTCCCTTCCTTCCCTCTTCTGCAATAAAGTATTGCTTCATTTAGGCGGATCTTTTTCTTTTTCTTTTTTTCAATACAACTAAAGACACCCACTCGTCCATCCAAAACTCCATTTTAAAATGGATCAAAGAAATTCTGGAGGTACTTGGAAGCATTTTGTGTACTGTTTGCAAGACTTCCAAAGGAAAGGAAATATTTCTTTAATCTTCTGCCTGCATGCAATTTTTATTCCAAAATAAATAGATGAATTTTATATTTCCTCATTCTCTAAATTCTCTTAAACCTGTATTCGAAATCAATTTTTCCTTCCCAAACTTCTGCTGAACTATTTTATGCATTATTTTTTAAAGTTAATAATGGCTGACTAAGTGATGATTCGTTAATATCTCCAGTTTCACTGAATATTTTAAAGAGAGCAATTTTCTTTTTTTTTTTTATTTTGTTGATCAAAATAACATTTTATCGATGGTTTCTTTTGTACTATAAGATATTATTTAGTCAAATTATTTTATCCATTTCCTTTAGAGTTGTTATTTCATAATATAACTAACCCTCAATTGGAGATCAGATGTTCCCCCAGGGGCCGCAGATATGGAGTCACTTTAAATCCATTGCTACACTTTTTCTGGCCAATGAATTAGAAACATTTGAGATTTGCATTTGTGCTAGGGATGAAGTATGCAAATTTTGTGTTATGACTTGGGTTACAAGTGGTTTCGATGCTAGTATGAGTAAGGTGTAAGAGTCTCTTTCGCGATTAACGAAGTAAAATGGGAAAAATCAGATCTTTCACCATTTGAAAAAGAGCTTTTTTTGGTGCCCATTCAGCAGGTGCCTCGATTTCGAAGACGGCAGATCTCATTGGATTCTCAAAAGCATAACAGTCCTCCTCTAGAAGACATAACTGCGGTTCGAACACCGTTTTCCAAGAGCGTTATCAGCGTCATCTCCGCATTATTCAATTGTAAGGCAGAACAGGAAGTCTACTGTAATTCAACTGACCAAAATCATCAATCAAAGTTATTACCCACAGATTTCAGCTCGAACCATGAGCAAATAATTCCATAAGATAGGAATGACTAATCGAGTACATGTGAGAAAAACACTCATTTCTACCCGACACTCAAAAATTCGTTTACAGTGGTGTCGGGAAAGAAGACACTGGACATCTGAGAATTGGGTACGGGTAACTTAGTCGGATGAATCCTGCTACACCTTATTTTGCACTGATGGAAGACGTCGAATTTGGCGAGAACCTCACGAAGCCATGAATCCATCTAGCCTTACTCGCACTGTGCAAGGGTCTGAAGGGACTGTCATGATATGGTATGTGTTCTTATAGCGTGGAAGTGATTCCCTGGTGTTCATCGAGGGTAAACAAACAGCCAGTCTATATCCAGAGATATACATAGTGCCAGAAGTGTTCAAAATTGCTTCGCTGAGCTATGCGATGGCCAGGAAGGTGACTACCAACCCCTTCCCTGGCCACCGCATAGCTCAGATCTTAACCTAATATGAAATGTGTGGGATATGGTGGACACTCGATGTCCAAATGAATCAAATCAGTTATCCGCGTAAAAGTTGGTCCAATAAAATATTGATCCTGGGTTTCTAATTCATTGACCAGTGAGTGTATTTTCCCTTTTAATCTTTTATAAACAACAATGTTATTTTATTTTGGAAACACAATACATTCTGAATATCATCAATTAATAAAATATGAAAAACTATTAATAACTAAATATTAAATGATGAAAAATGTTACAGAAAAATCCTAATTATTCTTTTAATGAGTATTTATTTTATTTAGATACTATGAAATTGTACTAATGTTAATAACTGTTAGAATATAAAAAACAAAAGTGAAGATTAATAATATCTTAAGAAAGAAATATGATTTTAAATAAATGTTTTATTATCTTTATTAGGATCGAATCCCTTATTTAAATTTAGGTTAATGGGCTCTAGTATGTTATTCAAGAAACGATGTATTCATAATTTATTCTAGTGTAAAATCTATTTTAACTGCAAAAAACTGAGAATTTTTAAATTTCGCCAGAATGGCAACCCCATAAAAATGCTGAAGAAACAAAACCTTACACTTTTCATTTCAATATAATTTATTTTACATTTTTTTACAAGACAGTATTTTATTTAAATTGAAATTTAATGGATCAATACCGTTGCAAACTTTGTGATAATATAGTGATCATAGGTGAAAATCCCCATTGCTACTTCCATAAAAAATCTGACAAGGATTTACGACAACGTCCAGTAGAAGGGATTAAAAAGCATGATGAAGTGAAAAAGTTTTCCTTGGAAAATTCTTATTACAATTCCATGTGTTCAAGTCCCTCTTTTCAACAAAACGAAAATAACCAATCTGATCTTGTAAATGTATCGCTTTTTCAAAATATTGAAAATGTTAAGCCACTTCCCGCAAAAGAAAGCATTTATAGGACTTCTGTTGAGAGCTACAAAATAGCGCAACAAAAGGACCCTTGTGTTATTCCGAATTTTAATCTCATTCCAGATGATAAGAGGACGACAGTAGAGAGCAAAGGAAACGCGACTTTTACAGTTTCTTCAGAAAGTTTTGAATATGTTAACAGACCTGAAAACGTCCATCGTGCAGCCTATGAGGAAACGACAGTTGCAGCCAGATCAAGTGGTTTTGAGATTCAAAATCAAAGAGTACAACATATGTCCGATCTTAGGCATTCAACTGATGAAGCACATAAAATGTCTCTTGAAAATATTATATGGCAGACTTTGAGTAACGATGACATTAATTTTATTGATTCTCTTGAAAAATATATCAAAAAACCTGATTCAGAAAGTAAAGATATTTCTGTAACTGAGAGTTTGATTTTGAATCCTGATCTACCAACAGAAAGTAAACAGACGAAAAATGGTAAAAGTCAAGTGTCAGAGAGTATAAATCACCAAAATATTTCACCCGACGCGATCACTCATGGTCAAAGTAAGAAGAAGGATACGGCCACCAAAGTGAAGGATCCCCTTTCGTCCAAGGGAAATGATAATGCTGTGGCTGGACCTTCAGGAATGTCTCGAAATAAAAAGATCTTTCCTTGCAGTATATGCCCTAAAAAATTCAGTAAGTCGTATGAGCTCGTCCTCCATTATCGGACCCATACTGGCGAAAAACCTTATGAGTGTGTTAAGTGCGGGGAAAAATTCAGTCAGAGATCACATCTCTTCACCCATTATCGCTTACACACTGGAGATAAACCTTTCGTTTGTGATGTCTGTAATAAAGGTTTTGCTCATAAGGGAAATCTTAATGTACATCTCAGGACGCATACTGGAGAAAAGCCGTATAAATGTCCGGCTTGCGAAATGTCTTTCACGAACAGCAGTGATTGCAAAAAGCATCACAGGAGGCATACTGGGGAGAAGCCCTATAAATGTCCGGCTTGTGAAATGTCTTTCACGCGAAGCAACAATTGTAAAAAGCATTACGAAAGGATGCACGAGCGAAAATAATTTTCAAAGTACAGAAATAATTGGTTTTATTTTCTACAGAACAATTCTTTTACTTTGGTATGACAATACTTTGAATTTTTTTATTTTGCTTCAAAAATTGTGTTACAATTTTATTTCTAAATTTTTTTACGAATTTTACTGTTTGACGAAGATGATTTATAGATCGGAAACATATAAAGTATTACTTTTTAACCGATTATTGACGATAGAAATGCGTTTTCTGTTCAGATTACCATATTTTAAACAAACAAATGGACTTTTGATCGATGAACAATTGTAATAATCAACTACAGCATTTTAATTTTCGATTGGTTTTATCAATAGCCCTTTTTAACTTGATTTTTAGCTAAAGAATAATATTTGTATTTGTTAAAAACTGGTTTTGATGAAATTTTTTAAAAAATACTTTTTGCTGCTAATGGCGAATTTCACAAAAAGATTCAGGCCAAGAAGACCTTTTTAGTGCACTTTGAAATTACTTAATAAATATTTTTATTATTTGCAAAATGTCTTATGTCTTTGTGATTTTTTCCTTTTTTGAAAATTTTCTAGTGTAATCTGCTACGGAAAAAAAAATTTCTTCAGACCAGATTTCATATTCAGGTTCAGGTTTACTTTAATTTATTCGTGAAATCCCTTTCTATGTCTAAAGATGAATGTGAGTGTGAATATATTTTTTGATGTTCACAGGGCTATACCGTTCAAATAAACTCTCAGATTTGGCTTATGTTTTGAAAGTCGGAATTTATCAGATCATAACGAGTTGTAATAAATTGGCGAGCTATAATAAATCATAACGAGTTATTATAAATTATCTATAAATTGATTAGAATTTCTCTTAAAAGTAAACTGAATTTCGACATATTTCCGCTGTAAATCCTAAATCTCCCAATTAAACCTTGTAGTCAAATTTTACGCCATCCCAAAATTCATGCTATAGTCTTGTCAATGATAAAATTTTTGGTGTATAGTTATTTTTTGTTCTTTTTTAAAAAATGAAAATTCTTTAAAATTTTTACAAAAATGTAGTTCATTGTTGCAGTGAATCTCTAATGATAATATTTGTTTTAATAAACGTTTCCTTTTGTCTCTTTTTTTCCACTGATAATGGGCAAGTATTATATTTCGAATTATTTTTCCATGTTGAATTGCTTCAATTTAAGACATTATTTAGATAAAACTTTTGAAGATTTTGTTTGATAATTAAAATTTAGTAACGAGCTAATTTGTATTATAAATTATTTAAATGTACTCATTCTTAGCCCACTCCTTCTTTTACTTATTCTTAAAATTTACTAACGGACAAATTTGTATTATAAGTTGTTTATATGTACTCATTCTTGTACTTATTCTTAAAATTTAGTAACGAGCACATTTGTATTATAAATTATTAAATGTACTCATTCTCAGCATACTTATTCTTAAAATTTAGTGACAAGCAAATTTGCATTATAAATTATTTAAATTTACTCATTCTTAGCATTGCTGCTTTTTCTTGTAACACAATGTCTTCCAAATTGCTAAAATACTGCTTTGTTTTGATTTGTCATGGCATATGATCTTCAATATTTTCTCATATGAGCTATTTCCTTTCTTCTATTATCATATCTTCGAATTATTTTCCTGGTGATGAATTCTCTGAGCTTTATATTTAAATTGTGATATTTTAAACATCGCAGAAAGAAATAATCCAACATGAGGGAAAAGCATACTACAGTAAATAAGACAGTGTTTGATATTCTAAATGGGTACAAGTCTTAATTATATTGAGATTAAAATTAATTTGATAATGAAGACATTTAAACCATATTTGATAAGATATTTAATCAATTTTTTTACTATTATTCCAGACGAGCGTCTGATTGCCAAAAAGCTGTTAATAATTAAGAAAACTAGCTTAACAGATGAAAGAAACTGTTTTCTTTTAAATTCACTTTTAAAGGAAGATGTTTAATAGCTTCGGAAATCATAAATGTTTAGCATAATTTATCTCACTTTTTAGGTTGCATATTAATTCGGATTCAAGGCGAAATAAATTATTAGTCTTATAATATTTGAGTCTGAGGCTAAAAGCAGGTTTTTTTCAGCATGAAATCACTTTGGGCCAAACTTGTGATTTTTTTAATGTACTTTATTACGATTATTTTCAATTGCGATTAAAGTAAATATCACATTGAATCTCAAAATACATGCTCTGCTGCCTTTCAAAAAGCAATCTTTATTCTGAGTTTCGGTTTTAACTCATAAATTAAATTTCCTAAATATATTGATATTCATCGTTTCATATTTCGGCATTAAAGAAAAAAAATAAATGCCAACCAATGCCTGTTTTCCTGTATTTACGCATTTTAACCGAACTTAATCCAGATAAATAATAATTATTATTATCGGTAATACCTTGATTATCGATAATTAATTCTATTCATTGATGGTAATATTTTGCACTGGTATAACAATAGATAATTTTAATTTGATATTTAATTAATAAATGATATTTGATACAGTTTAAAATTTAGATAAAATGTAAAACTGTTTGTGTATGCTAATAGCGAATTTCGCAAGACTACCTTTCTTCATATCTCAAAAATGAAGCCCCGAAATAAATATTTGCTGCTTTTTGATAAATAATTTATATATTTTTCATTTGACATCAGATTCTAATAGCTCAGTAATGTTTTGTTACTTTCTAAGAATAAAAGATATCAATTCAGTGTCAGTTATTCTCAATGCTTCTGGTAATTTCTTTTAATAATAAAGCTAAATGTGGCGTACGCTATATAAAAAGCATACCCAGCTTTGCTAAATTTTCATTTTTAATGTTAGGAATTTTCAACCTTGAATGAGAGATGCTTTTGTAATGATTGTTAGCAATTTAATTAATTAAAAAACACATTTTGGCAAAAAATTTCAAATAATCAAAACAATTTATCTTTTTTTAAAAATTGAAGCATAATCATTTTAATGATAGCTGTTATAGGCGTATAGCTGTGCCTTCTAATTTTATTAAAAATTATAAAATATTTTGATCTTTTTAATAGCAATCTGTTTTCTTTTTGAAGTGAAACTCTGACCTTTTCATATGTTATTGGCTTTTTATCTAGCATTTTCCCATTTTTATTCCCATTTATATTCTGATTCGGGTTTCATTGTAATTTCCTATTCATTGATTTCAATGTAAAATGTAATGTATACTTTCATTAAAAATTTAAAGTTTTTGTCTGTACATACAATTAGAGTTTAAATTTTAATAATTCGACACTAAAATTATTTAAATAATTTTTTTAATTATCTCTTTCTATTTAGTAATGTAATTGGATGTATAAAGATGATAGAAAAAGAGAAAAAATACGCAGCAGAATGAGCCCAAACAGTATTTTGTTTTAAAAGTAATACGTTATATACCTAAAAGGAATTGATATTAAAAACAGTTTAAATTATAAATTTTAGATAATAAAAATTTATTTAGATTTGATGCTTGTAAATATGTTCAAATATTTTTTAAATAAAATGAACTGATAGTATTTATTACTCGCTAATAATGCAATATAATAAAAATCCATAATCGTAAAAATAAACCTTCTTAACATTGAAAAATGCGAAATGCAATAGAAAATGGTCTGACTGCCAAAAAATGGAAATCTAGGAATAAGCAACTTTAATTTTAATCCTTATTAAACTGAATGATGAAAGTTTAGACTGATCAATCTGAAAAATGATTATAAGATTATCAATCTGAAATTTAATAATGAGTTGAATACATTGACACACATATTAACACGTTGATTGCAGCTGATGTTATTTCTCCAAACCTGTTATTAGCGTTTAATTAAAGGATCCCTTCAAGGGTAAATAAACGGTAAAAAGAGTATTTTTTTAATTTAAAGAAAAAAAAAACACAAATGCAAGTTATTGCAATGACCGTTTTAATTAGATGTCTTACGTTAATATTTTTATTTTTATGAATGATATAAACAGCTTCGTTCACAACATTAAGTATCTTTTTCTAATGTACGATTTAGAATGGACTAAAAGAAAATCCAGGGATTTATAATTTATTGGGGTTTAGTGGTGCCAAGATCCTTCTTGATTATGCTGCACCAAACACATGGCATGAATCAATATTTCGTTTTTTAAACTCTTGTATAAAATATTATCATTTTCTCCATGGCTTGTCAAAGTTTATGGTATACGGTAAAAAGTGGGAAGAAAACTTTGAAATTGAACTTTTTTAAAATTAGGATCTACATAAGAAACAAAAATGGATTTATAATAGCAATGCGGATTAATATGAAAGTATAAATGGATGGAATAAACCTA
This sequence comes from Argiope argentata, assembly GCA_026289955.1. Classification (NCBI taxonomy): domain Eukaryota; kingdom Metazoa; phylum Arthropoda; class Arachnida; order Araneae; family Araneidae; genus Argiope; species Argiope argentata. Next base: position 956,207 of record JAOUZG010045065.1, on the reverse strand, counting down.
GCAAGCAATGTTCAAATGAATATGGGTGTTAGCATAAAACTGCTTTAGTTAGAGCATATCAGAAACTCTTATAGGCACTACAAGATTAGAATCAAATCATCCACATTCGCATCTTTCAATAAACGACTCGGTTTCTTCTAAAAGTGAAACGTTCACTCCATCCATTAATGGAGTTGAGCCTTCCCAAAACAAGAATTTAGGCAGAAACCTCTCAGAATTGTCAGGATGAAGTCTGTAGAAGGGAACATCGAAAACGTTTTAAACTTTTTCAATTCTTTCCTGTATGTGCTCAATAATGCAAGCGAGTAGAGAGATATTTCGAAAATGGGAATGTAAACATATTCTTCCAACAAGACGCATTCTAAACATACGTTCACTTACAGAACTGGAACGAAACTGACGAAAAGTGTTCTTGATGGAGGATAGATTAAAACATTCAATGGCGTAGGACGACAACACTCCACTGACATGGCATGGATTTACTAACAATTGTAAGGATCAAACATGTATCGTGAGGTATTATTATGTCAAAGTATGTTATTAGTTTTGGGATGAAGTTTTTGGCATCAACAAAAATCCGTAGGCAAAAAATAAAAATTTTATTATCTGCACGATCATCTCAAAAATCAGCTTTTAATAACGCGTTGCTATTGCATTTACAAAAGCTCTGATTTAAAAAAAATAGGTTAATGACTACAGCAAATGAAACCTAAAAAAATATCATTTTTAGCATGAATTATATGAAATGAAGTAAATAGGAAATGTGATGTTTTTTTAAACAATAAATGCGACAAAGTTTGTTTGGATCGTTTGCAATACTAAAGTGACTCTTTCAATGAAACAATTAAAGTGAATAAAAATATTATTTAGCTCGCACGAGCACGTGGTACTTGGCCATTCAAGAAATTATGTTCAAACACGATACATGGAAATATGCATAGCAGATTTCATTTTAATCTTTTTTTAAATTCTGGTTTCATATGAAGTAAACAGCGAGTAAAATATACAATTTATTTGAACATTATTTTTTAAATGCTATGTCTTATCATCAAAGGGAAAAAAATCTTAATCCGATTGAGGTTTTCTCAGTAAAATAATTAAGTTGTTGAAACCCGTTAAATTACGAAATATTATCATTCAGGTAAATATTCATTTCATTATAAAATATATCTTATAACACTGTTTTAGTTGAATATAAACATATATTTTGACGAGAAAACAATAACATAATTTCTTGTTCCCATTCTTTTTTTTTTCACTTCTGATTTAATTGATCAATAAACGTTGCTTCCGATGAATTGCAATCCGGCTTGCGAATTTTGATTTTGAGCATAGTTTATTTTCTTTATTCTTGCATTCGTTAAAAAAACATTTAGCCGTCAGAGAACTACGAAGTTTCCGAGTTCATAGGAGCAGTTTTAGTAGATTACTTTTAAATGATGAATTATACAATTTTAAATCAAGAAACACGTAAAGTTCAATAGAATCAGGTAATTTCAATCCTTCTTCGATGTTCCTTCAATTTAATTCATGAGGTAAATTCCCAATAAATTGTTTTCCTTGAGAAAGCTGAAAAGTGCAAGCCTTTACAACAACTAAGAAAGTAAACACACAAGGCACTTTTAGTTTATCTAAGTGGTTTTTTTTTACAAAATTATTATTTTTCTTTTTGTTTCTTCCATATGAATATTTTTCAGTATACATTCATTTATATGGTATTTAAAAAGCTGAGATATTTACTCCATAATTAGAAGTTTGAGCTTTGAGGATGTGATTGTAATGTATAGCAAGAAAAAATGACCTTTGAATGTTTCATACTACGAAGATAAAATAAAAAGATCCAAAATCTGTAGTTTGTAGTTCTAAGAGTAAATTATATACAGTCATGAGTTAAAAGATTTCGCCTTCACCAATTATTCAACATAAGTGGTCAATTGAATATATATATATATATATATATATATATATATATATATATATATATAATGATTTTAATTTAAAAACATGAGTATCAAGATTTCTTTTTTTACTATCTAGTTCCTTCACCTTTTACCCGTCTTCTCACTCCGAGTCAAACAGAAGAGTTCCAAAATGCAAATTCTGTTCTTTTCACTGTCCGTGACATCTAAGTATAATTATGCCATATTCTGGGAAGTGAAAAGCATATTACTTCCAGTAATTAATATATGAATCTATAGCAGTGAAATGTTTTAAAAAATTAGGAACACATATTGGAGAGAAAATAATCGTATAGACATGTTGAAATCGAAAACTAAGAGCATAGATGATCGGAGAAAATTGAGCGAGATAATTTTGGAAAAAATAAATGGTGAAATCCGTATTTGTAATTAATAAAAATCGTATTATTCTCTAATAGAAAGCGTAGTTTCTGATTTTTAGTTGTAGATCATGATTATACCGTATCACTGAGCTTTATATTTACTTTAAAAAGCAACAAAATCAACTTTATTTATAATCAGAATTTTAAGAAATTAGAAAATACGTTTAACATGACGAGTGTCTAAAATATTCGAAAAAAATTATGAAACTACTTAAGGTAACTTGTAAAATTAATTCGAAATAAAATATAACATTTGAAGACTTCTTCTTTTAAATCCTTTTCGTCTCATTATTCTATTCGTGGTATTTTCTAAACCTTGTCATTGTTGCTTAAAAAGAATCAAAGAGAAATTTCACAGGTTCGTTTCAAGACTGGCATTTGAAGCAGACCATATATGGTCAGACAAGCAGGTTAAATCTTTGAAGAGACAGTAGAATCTATGATTCAGTTTTACGAATTATTTACTTAGAGTTATAAATTTTTTATGCGTATGTATTAAAATATAAATAAATAATTCATTAAAAAATTACGGTAAAATATTAATTTTGAAAAATAATCTGACATAATTTTATTTCAAGTTCAGAATATTTTAAGTTACTTAATTTCATATATTTTTAAATAATAAATTATCTACTTTTTTCTTTATTACGTAATATAAATATATTGGGAAAAAACTGAGCATGATTTAGTAAATGCTCAGTACTTACTTTTTAGAAATAATTTCATCACTCTTACTAATTATTCATATGAATTTTGATTTTTCGGAAGTTAAATCGACTTTTAAATACCTGATAAAAAAAAACTAGAAATTTAAAACGTATAAACTATTTTCATTTAACATTTAACTTAAACTTTTGTAATCAATTCTTTTTTATTTTTTTTTTCAAAAATTAAGATGCCTGTAATATTTTGAAGATACTTAAATCTCATTGAGCCTTATCATGAAAAAATCAGTAAAACGTGCTTTTCTTTCTTTATTGCCTCTAAATATTCATTTCATTATACAGTTACAAACGAGCAATCGCCGCTGAATCGTGGATGAGAGAGCGATTGGCGACGGCATCAAAGAGCTTGGCGCCAGCTGGGTTGGTTTGACGAAAGGAATAGTCTGGTAGCCGCTGGATTTCTTTCGGTGGAGGAGAGAGCGATTGGCGACGGCGTCAAAGAGTTTGGCGCCAGCTGGGTTGGTTTGACGAAAGGAATAGTCTGGCAGCCGCTGGATTTCTTTCGGTGATTTCCGAAGCTTCGCGGCTCTTTCGCCCGCCTATATAAGGGACGGGATACAGAATTCGGCAGTTCATCTCTCTCGGAAGAGAAGCGGTTTGTTGGAATTGCCGATTCTCGCTTGTTATTAGTGAGCTGTGTTTATGTTTGCTGTTAACATTGTGTTATTGAGCTTGCTATGACTTACTGTTTACTATGCTATACGATAGCAGTTTTGCAGTCTGTTTTTATTGTGCGTAAGGCTTGCATTTGCGCTGTAAGTGACTGTTGACTGCTGGATTGTTTTTATCTGAAACTTTACTTTATCACGTCATCCTGTAAATACCTGTAAATAAATTTGTTTGTGCTGTCTTCAAGTAAAGTCCATTCAATCCGAACTCGCTACGCTAAAAACGTAACAATACAATATATCCTATTAAACTATTTTAGTTGAATATAAACCTATATTTTGACGAGAAAACAATAATAACAAAATTTCATGATTCCATTTTTTTTTCACTTCTGATTAAATTGACCACTAAGCATTGCTTCAGATTAATTGAATTTCGGTTTATAGCATAGCAGTAATACATAGCGAATTTTGATTTAGAGCATAACTGCAAACATTTGTGTTCAGCAGACTAGCCCGCTACCACTGAGAGATTGCAAATGCTTTGTGCAGTTTTTTTTTTTTTTCATTCCAGTGCTTGTTGAAAAAAAAACTTTTAGCCATCAGAGAACTACGAACCTTCAAGTTTCATAGGAGCAGTTTTAATTTATTGCTTTAAAATGATGAATTAAACCATTTTAAAGCAAGAGACACGTTAAGTTCAATCGAATCAGAAAATTTCAATCCTTCTTCGATGCTGCTGCAATTTAATTCATGAGGTAAATTCCCGATAAATTGTTTTCCTTGAGAAAGCTGAAACGTGCAAGCCATTACAACAATTAGGAAAATAAACACAATTTTCGAAGACAATTTCAGTATCTCTTTTTTTTAACATAATAATTATTTTTTTTCTCTCATGCATATGACTATTTTGCAGTGTTCATTATTTAAAAAGCTGAGATATTGACTCAAAGAATTGGAATTTGAGCTTTGATGATGTTGTTGTAATGGATAGCAAGAAAAAATGTCGCTTGAATATTTCAAACTACGATATAAGAAAAAGACCTAAAATCTGTTTGTAGTTCTAAGAGTAAATTATACGCAGTCATGAGCTCAAAAATTTGACCTTCACCTATTATTCAACATAAGCCATCAAGTGATATTGTACTTTTTTGCAAAATAAAATCTTACACAATGATGCCCAGCTAAAAGAATCCTTTTTAAAAGCAAGACAATCCGGAAAAAAATTTCAAAAGCAGTCAGATACGAGACAAATTCAAATTAAAGTCCAAAAGACTTTAGAAACATATTTCTGCCCTTACATAAGAAACGGGGCTTATTCTACGAAATTAGAACAAAAACATCAAAGAATTGAGAAGCAATTACACTGGTCAAAGTGCTTAAGGAAATGTCATGATTAAAGAGTAAATGATTCTAAGAAAAACAAAAGAAATAATAGCGACTTGTATCGAAATTAATACTGAAAAATGCATTAAAAATAGAGAACTTGCTTTTAATAAATGAAATTATTGAAAGTGGAAAGTTATTGTTTTAAAACTATAATATAATATAAAATGGTTTTAGTATTTATAAAGATGCACTGGTATGTTTTAAACTAATGCAGAAATAAATTTTCTAATACACGCTTAAATCATTTTTGAGCGGTGCAGTAACATTTTAAAAGACCGTCTGCCTTTCAAGCAGCACGATACTTTTGTCAAGACCAATTCAACGGAATACACTCTCATGGTCTTATTTTAACTTGAAGCTAATGATGTGTACTCCCCTCAAATAGGTTATTGGTTAGCAAATAGATATAGTAGTCTTCTATGAAAGAGCCATTAAACATCCACGAGTTTTTGACCAAACTATTTAGGCAGGAACATAGGCAGAACCCAGTAGAATTGCAATTATATGTCAAGAAAGTGTGAGTGTATGTGTATATATATATAATCATTTTGATTCAAAAGAATCTAAAATTTAGTTTTGGGAAAAGGTCCTTCACCTCTTTACCCGTCTTCTCACCCTAAATCAAACAGGAGAGTTCCAAAACGCAAAATCTATTCTTTCCACTGTCCGTGACATCTAGACATAAGTATGCCTCATTCGGGGAGTGAAAAGCGTATTGCTTCCAGTAATTAATATATGATGCCTAAGGCAGTTAAATGATTTTTTTTAAAGAATAGGAACACATATTAGAGAGAAAAAAAACATTGACACATTTTCAAATCGAAAACTAGGAACATAGATGATCGGAGAAAATTGAGCGAGATAATTTTGGATAATAAATGGGGAAATTTGCAATTGTAGTTAACAAAAATCGTATTATTCTCAAACAGAAAGCGTCATTTCTGATTTTCAGGTATAGGTCAGATTATACCGTATCATTGAGCTTTATATTGACTTTATATAGTCACAAAATATACAGGATTTACCTTCGGAACTTTAAGAAATTAAAAAATACGTTTGACATTACGATTGTCTAAAATATTCAAAAAATGTATGAAACTGCATTAGCCAACTTGTATAATAAAATCGAAATAAAATATAACATTTGAAGAGTGTTGTTATTTGCATGAATCGGAATCTAATGATTTGAATAGCTTATAAAATACATTGGGTTTCATTTGGCCGTATTAGAGCTCCAAGCATTAAAAATTATTTTATAAAAACTGTTATTTTGGGGCCAATTTTTTACTTTTGGCCTTGAATCAGATGTTGAAAAAAGTGCTCGAGATGACACCAACTTTCCTAAACTTTTATACCAATGATATAGATAGTACTGATTTATACTTTGGAGGGTGGAGTATTTGTGAATAATTTTAGGTTGTTAAGGCCTTTTTTAAACTGATTTTGCATATTAAAAATGGTAAATTCACAGAAAACATTTTTTCTTTGATATATAATCGGATTTCGCTGCTATTCATCGAAACCTCTCTGATTTTTTCTTGCATCACATCAGCTGTTTGGGAATTTCATCGTCTTTCAACTGTTTTCAAACAATCGGATCCCAATAGAAGGTGTTTAAGATATCTTTTCAACTTTAATTTTCAGCGTGTAATTCATTCATGATAAATCTAACACACACAAAATTCCCCCGAATCTTAAAAAAAGAGCTGTATTGGGAACTATTCTATTAAGTAATTTTCAGTTTCTTCTCAGCCCTTTTCAAAGATGACAAATTGAGGGAGAAAATTATTGCTAAATCGGATGTTTAGCGTGCTTCAACTTTATGCAGGATATTCGTGCTTTAACTACCTGCCTGCTATTAATCGTGTCCTTCTTACTACTGTCATCAACAACTGATTACTAAAGCTATGATCAAAAATATCATTCTGTATTTCCTATAAAAATGGCCATTTTCATAGTTTCCAATTGCCATTTTCCTTGTTCGGTCTGCTTTACAGTTTCTGAAGCTGCTTTACAATAAATGCTATATTTTTGTATGTACGTGGGTGTATCTGTGCTATAATATTTTATGCAATATAAACTAATTAAGATTCTACAAAATTGCTTGTAATTTCGTTTTTGACGAAGAAAACAAGAAACTCGATGAGAATGTTTTAAAACTTAAAACTTTTTAACTAAAGAAAAAAATGTTTTAAAAATTGTTTTCTTAATACTATGTATTCATTAGTTATACACATTTTTCCAGAATGTTAGTTAGATTTTAAAATTATGTTTGTTTGTTTAATTTCTTTCATTGGATTAATTTTTAGCATTGAAATTCAAATTGCAATGACACAGAATTTCATTAAGAGCTTTTAAATGCACAATTACAAAAACTGATGTAAGGCTATTAAAATAATAAGTCAATAATATCTCAGCCTATTGGATGCTCAATATTTTCTTATGGCAATCATAATCAGGAGGCGATTCATGAAAAATTTAATTGAAAGTACAGTTGTAACAGCTGTTTCAATTTTTAATATTGTTTTTACATCCACCATCAAAGTAAAATAACTTCAAACAGTCACCAATCTGCTCTATTTGTTTTATTGTAATCCCTTACAGTTAATTTTTCCTTTTTTTCTTCTTCTGTGAATCTTAAAAGCATCACTAAAATTCTTAAAAGTATTATTCAAAATTATAAAAGTATCATTCGATCATTCTTAAAAGTATTACTCAAAATCATAAAAGTATCACTAAAAATCATAAAACTATCACTAATTCAATCTTAAAAGCATCACTCAATCAATCTTAAAAATATCACTAAAAATCTTAAAATTAACATTCAAAATTATGCGTATCACTCAATCAATTTTAAAAGTATCAATTATATTCCAATGAATTCACAGCATATTTTTTAAAGAAGAAATTGGCAGAAATTAGAGGCACATAAATTTTAGTTAAGGATATTATTCAGGATTTTTCATGTGTTTTGAATAGCACCTAAAGTTCCGATTAATATGCCATAGCTTAAAAGGGAACATAGTGCAGTTATAAGTAATGGTTTGTCAATACGATAGACCCTCCACAAGGTCAAAAAGGCTTCTTGCACGAAATGTCTCCGGATATGTATCTTCAATGACCTGTAATTATGAGGATACCATGAAGGCAAAGAATAGATTGTATATCTTGCAGTTTTTGCACCTTCATTCAGGAGAGCAGCAGGTACAGCAGGTCATCAACAACAAAACGAAGCTATGCCCTATGTAAACGGCCATATATATGCGTATTGAAAAATCACTTTCGGGTGAGAAAGAAAAAATGTAACAACTCCAGAATAAGTTAACCATGTTTATTGTTACATCGAGAAACACGGGGAAACAAAGAAAAGCATCTGCAAACTGTATTGTATTAAAGATCCCATCATAAGTGGTCAGTAAGGCCTTACAATCTTGGAAAGGAACTGAAGCTTTAAAATTTGAAATAAATTCACAAAGATATATTCTTAAATGCCAACATGTAAAACAATAGAAAGATGGAAAGCTGACATTGATAGTTTCATGAATTATCACAGTTACAAAACTGAAGACATTATTCAGACTTAAAAACAATTGTTTATAGTCCTCGGAGAAAAATAAAGATTCGCTCAATCTTGCTTGCATTCGCACATGAAGATTAGTACTATACAATATAATTTCGAGAAGGACGATTAAAACAAATGTGTATAGATAGAATATTCGGATAAAAACCATTAATTTTCTTCCTCTTTCCGAAAATGGCAACATTTTGGAGATTCGCAATAGTTTTTTGAGCAGCAATAAAATGTTATTCCGGTTCCGAAAAACAACAGCAAACTTGAAAATCGGGAGAAACGTAGTGGCAATAGCAGATAAATTATCCTTTATTCCTAAGCTCATAATCAGAGCTTTGAATAAGAAAAAGAACAACAAGAATGAATAAAACAAAAACATTGTGATTTTAAATAACGACATTGCTTTCTTGTTTTTGCAAAAGGTACAAGGAAATGTGTAGGTGCTCATTCCACTCAAGTGAAAGAGGAATAAAATGGGCTTAAACGTCTGTTCAAACCAGTATTCTGAGATATGCATGATAAAGATTTGATTCTTAGTTTTTATATTAATGCAAATAAAAACTTATTCTTAAAATATTCCTCAGGAGCTTCTTAAAAACTAGATTCCCTTTGAATTTTGTTAGAAAGTTTTGTCGCGCTTAAAGTAAAACAAGTTATGCAGTGACAAATTTAGAACAGCATATGGACAGAAAACTACCAATTTAAAATTCGTATAACAAAGATTATAAAAGAATTCAATCCATAAAATCATGATTTATTCTATCATTTTTGAGACACGATACATTTAAAATCGATTATATTGAAAGGTATATTGAAGAAATAATATTAAGTATAAAAAGCATTAAAAAGTTTATTAAATATAGCAAATCATGATGGAATGGAAAATTAATGGAAATGAAAATTTATATCTTCTAAAAGTATTATTTTTGAAAAAAATTGTTTTTGCATGGAATTTATTAAATTCTACTAATATAAGTACAAATCATTCATGCTTTTATTTTTCATTACAAATTTTTAGGGAACATCTTATATGCTAGACAGATTAATTTCAATAGGAAATGCTTTTGTGATTTAAGTAAATTAAAAAAAAATGTTTTGTCGAAAATGAAGAACGGCATATGAATTAAAAAAAATAATTAAATTTCATGTTACGAAAATCATAAAAGAAATCAAGGCCCAATATCCTGATTAATTCTATTGCTTTCTAGAAATGATAGAAGTATTACAACGCGCTTTCTGATGGATTACTAGATAATTGAACGAATGCATTTCACATCAAATTTCAATAGCAGTAATTTCCCTAATCTCATTTTTTCAAATGAAATCTTTGATTTCCATTTCTAAATTGTTAAAATTGCACGCGATATTTCAGGAAAATCTTTTTTTACTTTAGTTAATATTTTTAATTGCAAATTCACATAAAAGAGTAGACATGAATATTTTTTGATAAAAAATATATGTGTGTGGAGCATGGAATTGACAGAAAAATGAGAGTTAGAAAGTTCTTTATCAATAATTTGCTTGCAATGTTTTCAAACTCTTCTATATAAATAAAAATGAATAGCCAAATGTGTTGGTAAGTGCAAAACTCGAGAACTTCTCGACTAATTCCATCCATCCATTCGTTCCATCTGTAATTAGTGCTTTATGCCCCCCCCACAATTGCAGATTCGAAGTTTCAGAGGCCTGAGGCGCAATTCAATTTGAGGCCTCCCTCCCCTCCAGTTATATTTATAGTATGCACGTTTTTATACATATTTTTCACTATGTTACGCTCTGAATCCGATTTTTTGTGTTAGAAAAAGAACAGGGGGGGACCAAGGTACATAAAATTGAAAATTAAAATCAATTTTTTCATTTTACTTGGCAATATTTAAAAGGATGATGAAGTTCAGGGTGTGTTAAGGCTGTTTTTAATAATTTAGGTGCTATTTTGTGCCATAGTTACACGATAATCGAGATACATGCCGAAAATTTCATAATACACTAAATCAATTATTATAAATTGGAGCTGTTTTTCTCTTTTGGGAATAAAAATATTTTTGTTTTGTTTTAAAGCTTTATCAGAATCAGCTGATATTTTATTTTGTCGTTTAAAATTACAAGTTGTTGATTCTTCTGGTCCATTCTCAGATCGCTCATTAATTTCTTCGATTTCGCATTTTGCTTCGGCTCACTTATCGGCCTTTCCATGTGCTTATTCTGTTTTAATTTGTTCATCTGTCTTTTTAGGTTTGCATTCAATTCCATTTCTCAAGTCAATTTCTTCGAATTCATTTTCAACTTCAGCTTGTTCAGTGATTTTTTCTTGTGCACATTTTGTTTCAGTACGCTCATTTTACTTTTCAAATACGCATTCTTGTTCAATTCTCTCATTAATTTGTTAGAGTTCATATTCTATTACAGCTTGCACAACGTTTTTTTCATGTAAATATTCAATTTCAATCGGCTTATAGATTCTTTTAAGTACACATGCTGCATCAAGTCGCTCAACTGCTCTTTATGTCTCATTTTCTATTTTAGCTCGTTTTTCAAACGTTATAATACATGTATAGAGTAAATATTTATGTCGTTCTGCATTTTCTTTCTTTTTTTGCTCTTTTGAGTTTTGAAGCTCCCGATTCAAACTTTCTTTTCTGTAGCATGGCTAGGTAGGCATTAAAAAATTAATCGCATAAAAAGTATTAGCTGGACTTTTGACGATTTTTCCGAGTTGAAAAATTTCCCACTTCAGTTAAGAGTAGAAAGTAACCAGTTTATTTTATCTTTTTGAGCACTACCAAAGACTAACGATTCGTATTGTAAATGAGTCCTGTTTTTAACCTTCAAATGTGCCCAAAAACATAAAGCCACGATTACAATATTTTCAAAAATACGAAATTAGAAACGAAAATTTATTAAAAAACTATATGCTTACCATTCTTCACATAGGTCAAAGGTCAAACACAGAAATGAATTCCTTTCCACGACACAAATCAAAGTCAATATTTTTCAAACGTGAAACACTAAATCTCTAACAGGATGTTTTGGAGAAACTAACCTTCTTCAGCAAAGATCTTCTAACCAAGGTATCTAACTAAAATAAGTTCTATATCCTAATATACAAACATTCATTGCTTTGAAAGCCATTCCTGTGCTTCATAGGGTCCGAGTGTGCAGGAGGGTGTAATATGCTATCTATCTCTTTAGTTTCGTACAAGATAAAAGATGCAAAATGGCCTCTCCCCTCGAGGTTGACTTTTTACTCTTTCATTCTCAGAATAGTTGGTTTTTAAGGGTACTGATACTGCATGATTCTTTGAATGTGATAGATGAAGCGAGAGTGGTAATAGTAGAGTGTAAAAATAAAAGGTTTTATTAAACATTATCCTTTTTTAATTTAAATTATTATTTTAGAACTAAATTTTGAGGGCTTTTTAATTTATGAGGCCTGAGGCGGGCGCCTGTTTGGAAATCCGCCTCTCCCTCCCCAAAAAACCCCCACCAATTTTCCAATTGAACAAACCAAAAATTTTCTTGGATAGACGAAGGCAGATATTCCCATATCATACTCATTGAATTTCGTTCCACCGCAAAATGTTTTATCTAAACATCGTCTGAGATAAAAATTGCTAAAAATGATTTATCTCGTTATTGCAGCCTCTGCAAATGCATCATATTACAGGATGTTCGGCATCGAGTCTGTTGTTTCAAAATCTCCAGGATTCTTTAATCTAGTATACCGTGTCTAATGCTTGAGGTACTTTTATAGGAAATAGTGAACCTTTCTTTCATTTCAGTTCTCTTATAGGACATTGTCGGTTGCTTTAGCCCTTTTGCAATTGGTGCAGCTGCACAGATTGCATTCAAACCTTTTCATGGAAATCGGCAAATATTTAAATAATAAACAGCGTATTTTCCAAAAGTCATTTGTATTATTTTATTCTTAAAATTTGAGAATAAATTTTTTGGTAAGCTAACAGTTTTATATAGTGGGAAAAAAACACTAGTATCACATATCTAATGTAATAATAGTCGTTTGCCCATTGTAAAATACTTTACACTATTTACCGATAATGGTCTCAATATAAATTGATTCATAAGTGTACACCTTTTCCGCATATCTCTCTCCAACATTTATTTCTTCTGCAAGCAGAAATCTTATCACTGCTGCGATTCGAAACACCATTACAACGACGATGTATGATATACGTTCCCGTAAAGAAATCGCAGAGATATCTGCTTATTTCAGGAAGGTAATAGCGCCATCTATCGTGTTTATTCCTAATTTTATCAGATATGCTTGTATTTAATTATTGGAAGGTCACTGTAAATATATATATATATATATATATATATATATATATATATATATATATA
>JAOUZG010045065.1:931472-943204 GCA_026289955.1 Argiope argentata | reverse complement strand
TATATATATATATATATATATATATATATATATATATATATATATATTAGAATTTAGCAACTTGGAACTAATATTTTGAAAACTTATTAAACTTTTAATGAATTATAAATTTAGCATAATTTTTTGTGGTTGTTTTCTTTAAAATTTATCGTCCAAATATTATCATTCGAATGATTACAAAAATTCAAATAATTATCATTTCAAGAATTAATTTTAAGGCTTATATATATTTTTATTTTTTTTCCAAAAAAAATTTAGTGGAAATAATTCAAACTTGATTTAAAGTAAAATGTAATATCGTTTAAAATGCAGATCTTGGAGTCTCGTAGTATGTTTATTAATAATTCCTCTTTTATATGTTTCCCATTTTTAATCGTCTAAATATAACGTTTCGGATTACTTTGTCAAGTAAAGTGAATTCAAAGTAAGGATTCTATTGATGAAAGTTTTGTAGCTTTAACCTTTTAGTTAGGATTTGGTTTCGAAGCCTAAGGTAATCTAAAATTGCTCAAAAGCTATTTGTCTTTCTTGTGATATAAATAAATGCATAAAAATGTAGAGATAAAATGACGAAACGTTAAGACAATTTTACGGGACAATTTTTTTAAGAACATTTTAGTGAACTTTTTATGCCGAAACGATTGAACGCTGATATCAGAAAATATTTCGCACATTTATCAGCGAAATATCATCGGCAGAAATATCTTCATGATCCCGAATCAAGTATGCATATAATACGGAAGCCTCTATTTTGCAGGTGATGCTAGGATTAAGTAAAATTGTAGCAGAAAGAAACAAACAGTGATACGAAAAATACATAAAATAATGGTAGATTTTATACTATTAAAACCCCTCTGTGTGCCCAGTGCATCTTACAACACGAATTTATTGCGGATTTATCGGATTCTAATATTTAACGCACCACTTTGTTAATTTCAATTTTTATTTGTACATTAATATATACTGTTACAACAAATATTAAAGGAAATAAATATTAATTATATGAATTAGGGAATATCTTTAAAATTACCTTCTGTTAAATTAGATATCTCTTAAGTTAAAATACAACATGTCTTCAAAATTAGCTTCCAAACTTTATTTCCCTTCACTTCATTTGACCAAGGTTTATTTGTCCATAGACCACACAAACACAAACCCATTCGTCCATGATACAAAATGGGAACCAAAAGCAGTTTTTAACTATTTGAATCGAACAATCTATAAATGTAAAATATACTCATGACAGCGGAGAATCAAAAAATAAAATTCACGCGATATCTCTATAATAAGTACTGATTACAAATTATTAATTAGTTTTGAATGCTCAAACGTTTTTTGGAGGAGAAGTTAAGGTAAACACACTTTTAACAGAAAATAAAAAAAAGAAAATATGTCAGAAGAGCGTGGATACAATTCCTGAAGAGATGGTAGCTTTAAAGACAACTCGTTGATAGGATTAAGATTCAAACAACTAATTTCACTTATTGCACTTCAAAATAGTAAGAGCAAAGCCCAAAAACTCTGGAACAAAGAACTTTGAATAAACTTACTACGAAAAGAAAAACTAGCTTTCAGCTTAGTGCGAGATTTGCTTTTTATAAGACAAGAAATTTATTTCGGTTTTTACGCGTGTTAATCTGTAATCTGAAAGGGAGAAAAAATGTGTTTAGCGTTTATTACTTTGTTATATTCAATAATTTTATTTAATATAAAATCCATTAAAGCACAATATATTTTAGCATTTTTATAATTCATGTATTATTAGTCATTCTTAGTATCAATTTTATTGTCTGGAAGTAATGGATATTACTGATTTCAAGATAATTTATCTTGCCTTTGTCTCGGTGGATATTTTTCAGAGAAATTTTTTATTAATCACACATTTTTTATGGTAGCTTATATGGTTGTTCAAAAATTCGTTTACCCATCTATTTCTAGATTTATGCATTTTCTTCGTTTACGGTCTATACTTTTAACAATTCCAGTTATATCACAAGAAGGAATGAAATAAGAAAATGAACAGTAAGTGTTTAAGGGGACTCGGTACCAAAAAATTTTTTTCCACAATTTTTAATAAAATTATTAATTTTTGTGATAGATGTCAATTGTGTATAAAAAGAAATTTCTAAAATATTTTTCAAATTCAAAAGTTACAAATTTAAATATTTTAATTTTTTTAAAAAAATTGAGCATTTTTTTAAAATGCTTCTTCTGCAATTTTCAAAATATTTTCCTCAAATTTTTTTGAGGGCGACCTCACAATGCAGGTATCAAAAATAGGGATCCGTTTTTTGATATATATATTAGTTTGTGAGAAAAAAATGTTTTACAAAATTTTGTGAATTTTTTTGGAAAATATCAGATCTTTTCACTTTGAACATTTTTAGAAAAAAATCTAATCAAAATTTTAACAAATCGATCCCTAATTGTATTAACCATACATTTAAGAGTAAGCAGAAAAAAATCATGCAATTACAATAAGATGTGATTGACTTTTAGCATTTTGTAGCAGATAAAATTTTGAAAAAAGGCAAACTGAGAAAAACAGCTTTAAAGTTTTCAACACAATAAAATAATAATAAAAAAAGCTCACATAAAGTTAGATTTTTTTTCAGAACAATTATATGACATTTGTAAGTGTTAGGATACCAATTTTATTAATATACATTATTATCATATTTATTAATAAACATTATCATATATAGGAATTATAAAAAAATTAAGGAAAAAATTATAAAATTATCACTTTTTTTAATTCAATAAATTTTTTAGTAAAAATATTTATAAAATGATCTGCAATTCTGTTTATCATATAAGCAATACTATACAGTAACAATTCAAGACCATTTAATTAAAATTTAAATGAATTCAGCCATTTTGAAGTAGGTAAATTTTCTAGACAATGCTTGCCATAAAAAAACATAAGTACAAAAATTTTCACTATGAAATAGTTTATATAAATACATAATATTTTTATTAATATATTATCATTCAAACATAGTTCTATAAAACTTTTGTGTTAATCTGGGACATATAGATGAAATAATGAAAGCATAATTAACATAAAAAGTAACGACATATTTTAAAATGACCCCAAAAAAATGTACAAAAAATTTATATAGCAAGGTAATATGGTGCATTATTATTCATTTCAAGGGAATAAGATTTCCTTTTAATGCGAGACCTTTTCGAAACCAATTAAAAAGCAGATAAGCAATAAATAAGTTAAGTAGTCTTGAAAAAGACAGTTTTCCTTTCAAAGTGCTTATAATACAACCAAAGGTAAATTCAATCAAAAACCTCAACGAAAGCGGTAAAACTATAAATAAACAAGGATTTACTGTTATTGTTTCAAACTTTGCCTCTTTTTATTTCATGGAAAAAAATAGAGGCTTGGCTACTCGCACATGAAATATGTCGGACGTGAACACAGGAATTGGGCATGCCAGTTGATATCGCGTTAGACAAAATAGTTCCATATCTCATTAAATACTTGTCGAATTGTTTTAAAATTTTCAGAATAACAAGTCAAAGGTTCAAGGATCATTATTCACTAAAAATAAGAAAATTGACATTTTATCGATTTTCCGAAATTTTGAGGTACCGAGTCCCCTTAAATGCATTTTCCACCTCTGCTTCATGTTAAGTCAAACCCTAATTTTGAAAAAGGAATCATCTGATAAATTTATTTTACTTTCGATACTACTCTACTTTTAAAATAAAACGGCGTATCTTTTTTAAAAATAATTATCAATAAAGAAAAATTGACTTAGATATTAGAATAAGCAATGAAAACGAACTTACTTTTATTTCATGAGGGAAATATAATGTTTCAAAATAAGCTAACAATATTTTTAAAGAATGATTTAAAGTTTAGTAAATTAGATTTGATGCAAACTAATTAGTTAGATTAGTTAGATTTGATACGAACTAATCATTACTTATTAAAAATCTCAATTACTTTATCGATCCAAATCTGACTCTCAAATTATACGATGAACTTAATTTCTTTTTTAATGAATCGTATCTAAACTTTTATGTTTGAATCGAATCTTCTACTCGATTTCATCTATCTTGTTTCTATTGTTTTTTAGACTTATTTCATTTGTATCCTTGTGTTTCGTGAGAACAGAGACAATTCCTTTGCAATCCAGTTTTGCAATGGATTGAAACCAAAATTTGATGCACAGCATGTCTTTTTGGTGATTATTTCAGAACACATACCAAGCAGATATGGTTTTATACAAATGGTTACGTTTTTGAATCATAGTTTTTATTTGCATACATATGCAACAAAAAACATCTGGTCAATTCATTAATTTCGTTCAAAATTAACAGATGGATGCTAATAGACAACACTAGATTTCATCCATCTAGCTCTTTATGTTTTTGCCGTCATGGAGTTTACTATCAAAAGAACATGGATGCAAACAAACTTCCTGACGATAAATTTCCTTCAAATTTTAAAGAATTTAAGAACGCGGAATGTTTTTTACTCTAAGCTTTAGAATTTGACTCTTTCGAATGATTTCTAGCAATTTAAGCGTTTAAATGTATGAGGATATTAGAGAATCTGTATAAAAAGGATCACTTCAGATATGAAAGAGAATGAGGGATTTCTCACGTCTGACATTTGCGTGTCATTACTTGTTTAGGATTTACTAGCCACCTTAGGAGAGCAGTGTTTTCAATGAAAATAATGGTAGTCTTTCTTTTCAATTAAATTTCTTATGCTTCATTTCATGTTTATGATTATTTTCAGAATATATTTCTAAGCATCAAAAAGTGAGAGACTTCAAAGAAGTGTCAGTTCTGTTCAATATTAATTGAACTATTTATTATCATCACACACCATAATGTATGTAAAATTATATAGAACGTTTCAGTTATCTGTTTACACATTCCAAGCTGCTGTAATTCACTTTTTTATGCGACAAGTAAATTACACTGATACTTAACTGTTTTCTTATTTCTTCGCGTAAATTAAATGTAAGTAAATCGCGCACTTTAAGAATTGAGGAAAACTGTAAAGGTTTGTAAATTTAATAAACAATTAAATCTTATATAGTAAATTAAAAAATATATTTTAAATATTCCCAAAATTTGGGAAAATTTCCATAATAATTTTACTTTTATCGTGAAAAATATAATCTATTAAAATATTTAATGATATACAATTAAATGTTTCTAAATAAACCATTTAAAATATATATCTACACATTTCGAAATGCGCTTTCTCCCTTTCCTAAGTATATATGTTTAATTTTTTTAAAAAAATTTCTTTATCTAATAGTGACACATACACGTACATTTTAATACAACAGGCTTCTTTATGATCATCAGGCAACATTTATGAAATTTATACAGTCGTCTCAACTTTATCAGTTATACAACAGCATTTTGAAAATGTGTGTTAAAAAGTTCAGACGAAATGAGCAGTTTAAGAAATGGATTGTCTGAGGTCATTTTGCAATCCTATGTATTGATTTAAAATTAAAAGTGAATTATTAAAACATTTGGATGCTGAAGTCATAACTGGCAACCTTGTATGGCAATCTGTAGAAATGAAATGCTTCTTGACTTTTCCTTAAAATATTGAAAATCAAGAACATACTTCTGTACTTTTGAACTGTTGACAGTAAGAGGTATTCCTTAATGGTACTGAAACTGGTTAAAAGTTTGCACCTCATTTTAAGTTAGTTCCAAAGATTCTCAAATTAAAAATATAAATCAAAATTATCAGTAGTTATCAAAAATAATCAAAAAATAATTTTAACCTCAGAATTGTCTTCCATCTCTGTTTAATATCACATACTTACTTAGAATTTAGAATAATTATTAAAGGTTAAATATCCCAAAGAATTTGAAGTTAAAATTCTTTGACTAATGAAGCTGTGAAAACTATATTAAATAAAATGTTGAAAAAAAACCCCTTTATTTACCATCTATTCAAATGAACCATCTGTCACAAAACGATATTAGTAAAATAAAAGTATAAAGAGAAATAACAAATAAACTGATTTATTCTAAATTCATTTTAAAAAGTGATTGGTGTAAATTTTGAAATTTTTGATTGCAGATGAATTCTTAATTTTAAAATAATGTTGCTAAAAATATATAATTTCACTTTTTTCTTATGTGAAAAAGCTTTAATTTTGTGTTCAAAGCTGTGAAGCCTTTTAAAGATATTTTTAAAAATTTAATTCGTTTATGAGACAAATTGTTGCTATTTTTTTCTAAACAGTTGTCTAGTAAAAATATCTTTTACTCCGCGTAGTAATTACTGCTTACCATTTAAGAAGATTAATCAATCTCAAAATAGTTAAAAATATTAATAAATTATTAGTATTAAGCTTTTAAGCAGAGTGTATTTTAATATTCACAAGTTCAAGAATATCTTTTCCATGTACAAGTCGCCTCTATACATATTATACTTAAAATTGAAAAAATATATTTGGATGTGAAGAAATGTTCCTCAAAAAGATTTCATATCATAAAAGAAAAATCAACCTATAATAACATAGGTTGGGTTGGATCAACCATAAAATTAATATTCAAAAGAGTAATGAATAGATCATATCAAAATTTTCTAATCGAAATCTGTATCAAAGTTTTTATTCAAGCAGATATTAATATTCCAGCTCATTTCATTTACTAAGATGATACAAGATAATACTAATGCATTACATAAAAAACACAATTCTAAATTATATATACTGGACATAAAAATTATAATCTTATGTGAATAGTTTTATTTAGAGAAAATATTCTATCTTGCTATTTATGAATCGAATCAAAATATGGTCTGTTAATCGATTAAATATACTTTAATCGTAACACTTCTAGGGAAATTTATGACATCATCAATGACGTCTATAACAATAAATAGCTCAGAAACTCAAATATTGAATCTGTCGAACTATTAATTATTTTCTGTACACGTTTCAGTGGAAGTAGTTTTTTATTTAAATGTTAATATATTAATGGCATGGTACTTGTGACTATTATGCTAAAGAATAACGACACGGTTACAATCATTCCAATATTTTTATAATGGCCTTAAAATTGTGTATGCACTACTACAATTGGAAGAATCAGACAAAATAGATGAAAAGAATGTTTACGCAAAAGTTACAATTAAGGATCATTCGAATGACATAGATGTAAATCTGCATTCAGAAGTTCTACAAAGTAATAACGAAAATTCTGCTCAAACGAAACATCGCTAAATGAAAAAATTCACGAAATTTTATTAGTGCTTGACTGAAGGAGAAAACGGAAACTGAAGAAAAATTTGAATAGTGCGCAAACGTGAAATGAATGGTGGACGGTGAAGCGAATGATGAAAATGCCTCGGTAGACGCTTCACCGAAAAATGTTAAAGGCGACTAGAATTCTGAAAGAGACTCACAGTCAGCTTGTACAAAATTAGCGATTAACATTGGAGCTCTCTCTCTAGGAGCAAAAGAGGGGTGAGTCAAAATTATTAAAACTATCCTCAGTAAAAGAATTTCCAATAAATGCAGAATGTCTCTTGAAGAAAATAAATGGAAATCTTTTAATCATGATAAAGATTTTTTTCTGGATTCTTTAGATTTTGTTATTAGAAGAATTATTTCAGTAAACAAAAATGTTCCAGAAAACAAGAATTCTCTATTCAATTCTGATTTTTCACAAGAAAATGAAGAACCGAACGATAACATGATCGAATCTTTAGAGGACTTACAAATGGAGCATATTCCTAATGAAATTATTTCCGAAGATTCCAGTGAAGGCGACAAAAGGGCTGCCATCGAGGAAGAATCAATCTATTCCATGAAAGACGACATCGCAGTAGCAGGATCTTCAAGAATTCGACAACATGAGAAAAAATTCATTTGTGATATCTGTTCTAAATGTTTTGAATGGGAAAGTTGGCTTAAAATTCATTATCGAATACATACTGGCGACAAACCATTCGAGTGCGGAATTTGTAAAAAATTATTTTCTCAGAAAGGGCCTTTAAAAAGGCATTACAGAATACACACGGGGGTAAAGCCCTTTGTGTGTGATAGATGTGGAAAAGATTTTAAACGAAATGACAAACTTCAGACACATTATCGAACTCACACGGGCGAAAAACCCTATGTGTGTCATATATGTCAAAAAGCATTCACTCAGACCCCTAATCTTGAGAGACACATCCGGACTCATACTGGGGAGAAACCTTACAAATGCCCCGTTTGTGGAAAAGGGTTCACGCGAAGCAACAATCGCAACATGCATCGCAGAGAAAAGCACGATTGAAATCCAAGGGCATATCGCAGCATTAATACTTTTACTCTTTGTATGAACTTGCTTAACATTCGCTATGGAATCGAAATAGTATTAACTCAGTTATTTGATTTATATTTTAAAATTTTGTCTAACAATTGAAAAAAACTCTACAAATTGAAAAAGATTTTTTCATGATATCTCATCAACAGGCCTTTGCATTTTACTTCAAGCAGAATTGACGATAGTTGCATAGTTGCATTTCGTTCAATGTGATGACATCTATATGCATACGATTATTAACATTACTTCTGCTTTTTTGAAAGTTCCAGTGCTTATTTTCGTTAATATATATGCTTGTTTATATCGTTTGCATTAAAAAATAGATATCCTTTCTATCTTATAGAAAAATTTTAGCAAAAACTTTCAAAATGGCTTACACTTTTTTAGTAATACCACCAGTAGCTACGGGTTCAAATGGACTGACGATCGATCAACAGCCATAATATGATCGAGTAACGCTTTAATTTTGAATTGGTATTATGTTTTATAATAAATGTTTATTCAAGTTAAGATTCTTTTTTTAATTTGATGATCATTAACTAAATAATATTTCTATACCAGTGTGGAACGTTAAGGGAAAATAAAAATATGTTTTAACTATGATGACGAATTTCAAAAAAAGATTTTTTTAACCTACATTGTTTTGATACTTTTAATGTATTTTTTGAAAGCTCTAATAAATATTTTTATATTAAGTATATACAAATGCAATGTCTCTGGGTTTTTTCCTTTTTTAGAAACAATATTCGGCAATTCCTTTACAGAAAATAATCTTAAAACTAGTTTAATTGGAAAGATGAGAATGTGTCTCCTGGAGGAATGATTTTAAAAGATTTATCAGAATTTGAGTTAAAGAAAATGAGCGATATTTTAGCACTTTTTTTGCTATTATAAATTTTTAAAAATATTACAGCAAAGAACTGATTGTTAGATCATCACAAAAGTAAATCTTGCTGTTTTTAATAGCAGCTTTTGTGACATATTTTTTAAAACCTTTAATCAATTCTTTAAAAAATATATTAAGCTGTATACTTCATTCATTAAATGAAAATAAATTTGTTTTTACTGTTAATTCAAATATTTAAGTCAAAAGTATACTTCATTGATAATTATCAAAAAAAGATACGCCGACTCATTTTCAAATTTCAGTATTTATCAATGTAAAATATACTTTTAATGAATTTTTTGGAATTCTGTACTTTTTTATAATTTGGTTTGACTTCAAATAAAGCAGTATTGGAAAATCTTTTCAGTGTAACATTTTCTATAAATTCATTCCATCTTGTGGTAATTGGATGCGTAAAGGTATAGACAAAAAATGAATAAAATGGATAAAGCAAGAACAGAAGGGTGAAAGCTTCAAAGAAGAATTCAAATGTCGAACGAAATTTTTGATTAATAACGTATTTTACTGGAAAAGTTTAGAGATAAAGTTACAAGAAATATTTAATTGAGTCTTTGGTAATCATTAATTCTAGTCTACCAAATACAAAACCTCACGACAATTGATACAAAAAACTGAACGTTAAGTAAAAAGAAATTTATCTTTGCAGAATTTATTGATGAATGAAATTTTTGTGTATAACGGAATCAGAATTTTTCAGTTTAACTGAATTTTTCTTACTTTCAGATTACAAATGAGCACGCGTATAAATTTAAATAAATTTTCAGTCTTATTAAGTGCAGTATTTGATATTAAGGTGGAAACTAGTTTTTATTTTCATCGTAAATTTATTTAATCAAAGATTGTGTAAGTTTTTTTAAAAAATTTGCTTTGGTTTTATTATTTTGAAATGCAATGAACAAAAAAAATTGTTGAATCTATAAAGCTTTCATCTTCTCGATAATTTTAATTATTATTTAATTCTATTATCATATCGAAAGTTTTATTTTTAAAACTTCGGAGAAAATGTATATTTCACTAAACTCTTCTCTATCTGCATTTTAATTTGTTTATTTAATCGCGCAAGAAAATTTAGGATGTTCAAATCTAATTAGTAAATCGTAATTAATTTTTATCGAAAAGTTTTCAAATAAAATATATTTATTGGTTGTTTAACATTCATCATGAATATATGTTGCACATAGAAATGGTTTTTCTTGTATGGGTGAAAACTATTATCAGTTTGACTTGCAAGAAATTTTTTCAAATTGGGTTGATAAGAAATTTTTAAATTAATTGCATATCCTTGTGAAAAATTAAGTGAAACTTAAGCTGTTTCCGATTTTATGAAAACAATTATTGATTGCATATAGTTATAGTCTTTAATTTTATACAAAATATAGCAATACGAGTTTAAATATATGTTGAGTTATGAATATAAATTTCTACTAACACAGAGCTCCAATATTTACAAGATATAGATAATGGACCGATAAGTTCAAAAATAGCAAGATGCCACAAGCACAGAATAAAATTTAGCAGACATGAAAATAATTTTTTTAATGTATGCTCTTAAAATCAGAGTCTTCTTCGTCCTTTTTTAATTTGTAAAATCCTAGTGACTCCCTCAAAATAGACAGTAAAAGCAATTAAATGACTGGCAATATAAAGAAGCCCATATCCTGAAAAAAGTAAAACAATCTTGTCAGAAAACCATCAGAAAGAATTCCTCATCATACAAATTTAGATGCTGAATTTAATCCCAAAGGGATTCCTTTAAAAAATAACCTTGGCTACGATAATGGAACACGTGCAGACGAGACGCCCTTAATTTGTGATGTGAGTAAGAAAGGTTTGTCTTGGAAAATCAATTTCGTCTACCATTATCAGAGTCACAAAGGAGAGAAGCCGTTTGAGTGTTTTCTATGCCAGGGACGTTTTGATCTCAATTATGCTCTCTTATCCACAGAGCAGGAAAACGTTTTAAATGCATCGTTTGTAGAAAAAAATTCAAGAGCAACAGTGAAAGCGATACCCATCACTGGAGGATGTGTAAATGAACTTAACTACAGGAATGTTTTTTTTATTCAAAACTAAGCCCTTTGTCTAATTCTTTTTTGGCTAGTTATTATTTTTTTCAGAGGCATATAAATTTATTTTTAAGATTTCTATATGAGTTTTTTTTTCTTTTTTTTATTGAGCATATTTCCTGAAATAAAATTGAAAAGTTATTCTTTCTTCAATTGATGACTGATCAACTGTAGATGAACGTATTCATTTACTGCTACTTGTATTTAAATATTTATTTTAATTTATTGTATCTCTACCTTCATAGTCGGTTATAATGATGTCTCTGATTCACTCAACTTCATCATTGATTTAGTGAAAATAAGTTGTTGTTTCTTGCTTTGATTTCAATTGAAAGTACTTCTTTTCCGTTATACTACATTTTTATTCTTTTTTTCTTGTTACGATAAATTTTAATTAAATTGTATCTACCATATATATATATATATATATATATATATATATA
>JAOUZG010045065.1:900672-913897 GCA_026289955.1 Argiope argentata | reverse complement strand
AAGACGAAATTCTAACTTGCATTCTGATTTTTCACAAGGAAATATGGAATACAAACATAGCATCGAAACTTCAGGCAGTCTAAAAAACGAGCATACTTCACTTGAAATTACTTCCAAATATTCTAATAGCAGCAACCAAATGGCTGACAATGACAAAGAATCAATCTGCGTTACGAAAGACGACATTGCAGCAGCAGGACCTTCAAAAATGCGACCCGACAAGAAAAAATTCCTATGCTATATATGCTCTAAATGTTTTGAATCGGAATGTAAAATTAAAAATCACTATCGATTACAGCCTGGCGACAAACCATTCGAGTGCAGAATTTGTAAAAAGTTATTTTCTCATGAAGGAAACTTCAATCAACATTACAGAATACACACTGGTGAAAAGCCCTTTGTGTGTAAGATATGTCAAAATACATTCAACCAGGCCTCTACTCTTAGGTACCACATCCGGACGCATACTGAGGAAAAACCTTACAAATGCCCCGTTTGCGGGAAGGGGTTCACTACCAGCAGCTATTGCAACAGACATCGAAGAGAAAAGCATGATGGAACTCAATGAGTAAATTACAGAATTAATTATTTTACCCTAGTATGAAACAGCTTCGCATTCTCTATCGAACTAAAACATTTTAAACTCAATTATTACAATTTAATTTTTTAATTACGGAGGGATTCTATAAATGTGACAAAGTCTTCTTAAGTCCAATTTTATATATTTTTTAGATCTGATCAACAAGATTTCGCATTTTACTTGATAAAAAATCGGAGAAAGTAACAAAATTTTTAATTTAATGGGTTTATATCTATTTGTATATGATTATAAACATTATTCACTTTTTTATAAAAGTTCCAGTGCTTATATATGCTTGTGAAGATCCCTTAAATTCTAGAAAATATCTTTATTGTTTCATTTTTACATCAAAATTAAATATTTCTAAAGAACCGTTATATTGCTAATTTCATTTCTTGATTATTAAAACATTTTAGCAAAAATTTTTAAAATATCTTAACTTTATAATAATAATAGCACTTGTGTTGAAATTGGCTTACGATCGATGAAAAACGTTATAAATTACTGTAACGCATTAATTAGCAATTGGTATTATTCTTTGTAATAAATGTTACTTTTAGTTAAAATTCATTTTTAATTCGATGTTCTTTTAGTAAATAATATTTTTATACCTGTGTGGAGGGTTAGAGCTAACTGAAAATTTATTTTAACTGTATTTACGAATTTCACAAAGATTTTTTTTCTATCTGCATGTGTTTGATATTTTAATATGTTTTGTGAACGCTGTAATAAATATTTTTTATTACATAAATAAGTGCAATGTCTCAATGTTATTTTTAATCCTTTTATAAAGGTACATTGAGGTCATTTTCTTTATCAAAAAATTCTTCATAAAAGTTTAATTGGAAATATGAGAATGTGTTTCCTGGAGGATTTTTTGAAGTATTTATCAAAATTTGAGTGAAAGAACAAATGAACTAAATTTTAAAAAATTTTCAATAATAAATTTTAAAAATATTACAGGTTTTCACATCATCATGCAAGTAAATATTCCTCGTTTTAATCATAATAGCTTTCGTTACATATTTTTCCTAATTTTTAATCTATTCTTAAAAAAATATTTTAAGCTCATTTTGAAATAATACATTTCATTCATGATATGAAAATCTTTTCGTTTTTATTATTGGCCTGAATATTTCAGTCAAATTTATTTTTCATTGATAATTATCAAAACGAGATGCGCTTGCTCATTTTTAAATGTTGATTGGTTATCAGCAAAAATTATACTTTTAATTAAATTATTACAATGTTTTTTTATATATATTTCGGGTTTGACTTCAAATGAAGCAGCGGTGGCCAAAAGCTTTCCAAGTGACCGTTTTTTTTAATTCTTTCTTTCTGTGATAATTGGATGTAAAAATATATAGACTAAAAATGAGAAAAATTCATAAAGCCTGGAACAAATAGGTGAATGACATCTGATACAGTGATTTAAGTTACATGTCTAACATAATTTGTGATTAATAAAGTATTTTGCAGGAAAGAAGCTTACAGATAAAGTCTGAAGAAATAGTAAACTGAAGTCTTTTGGTAGTCAATTATTCTAGCCAACCAAATGGATGTCACTCACAGCCATTCATACATAAAAGTGGAAGTTAAGCAAAAGGAAATTGGTGTTTGCCGGATTTACTAATGAATGAAATTTATGAATACAACGAACTCAGAATTTTTCGTTTAAACAGATTTTTTCTTAATTCCGGATAGTAAATTAACACGTGTATAAATTTAAACGAATTAATCATTAAAAGCAGGCTTTAGCATTTAATGTAAAAACTTCAATGCCAACTTTTTATTTTCATCATAAGATTGTATAATCAAAGATTTATTGCTTTTGCAATTTGCTTTACTTTTATTATTATAAAATGCAATAAATGGGATTATCTATTTCCTCTTTAAAGCTTTCTTTTTTTATTATTTTCAGACCGGGTCATCAGGCCGGATTTCTTCCTTTTTTTGATTTTTTGACTTCATTGGGGTTTTTCCTATTTTCACTATTGTATTTTTTTATTTATCATTTTTACTTCAGTTTTTGATCCATCCATCTATCTATCTATCTATCTACCAGTCTCTTTTCTGATTCAAAGCATTTCTGTAATTTATTTATATTTTTAAATAGAATTGTTCTTTTACATACAGCCTTTTTTGGGGGAACTTAAATTTGTTTTCACCAACTATAAATTAAAAATATCTTTGGAAAAACAATTTTCCTCGCAGTTGCTATAATGTCAATATTTTATTATCTTTTTCATTTGATAACAGAATTGATTTCGTTACGATAAAAATTCATTCCGGAAAATTGATATCTCAGTGAATTTTTGCCAACTCTAAATTTTCGACTCACAATATCCTTTAGATTTTTAAATGTATATACATAGCACGTTCAGTCATGGACTCTTTAAGACAGTTTTACTCCATCCATCCAACCTATATAATAAATCGCAAATTTCAGGCGACACTCGTTCGGAAAATTTAAAGAGTCCCCCATAATATTGGGTGTATATTCCATATGAAATTGAAATGATAGAAAATAGAACGGTTTTCATACTCTATCTTTCAGTCTTTGTTTTGCTAATTTTGTTAGGTTTTTTCATAATGATTAGTTAGGGAGGGCAAATTTCCGATTAAGTGATTGGGAGAATTTTAGAATGATTTTTTTAGATATTTACTGAAATTTATTGCATGAATAATGAGGCTGATATTCTTGACAATTATTGCAGTTGCATATTAATGATCAAGATACCTTTTGGAAGTCTTCCATTTCTTAACTCCATTTATTCTTTGTAAATGTGCGTTCGTTAAATCTTTTTCATACACTTTTGAATGTTATCTTATCTTAGAATCTTAATTATTCATTAAAAGCAGGTCCGTATTGGAAATATAGAAAGTTTATATCCAGTTTATAATGACGAGCAGGAGTTAGTCCTTACCACTAGATAGGAAACTAGGATTCACTTTTAATTTTTTCGGCCCAGAGATATTATTATATGAACAATATTTTTCAATAACTTTCTCTAGAGAGTTTAAAATATTATTTTTACCGTTATTCAGTGACGGTCATTTAATCTCTTCCAGTGACATCTCATATGCATCTCACTGCCTGTTCCATGGATTAGGTTGGAGATATCTAAGCCTCTTTGTTTCTCCACTATAAACAAATGAATTAGAATACAATAGAAGAAATGTCAGACGCTTTGAGAAAGTCCTTTTCAAATCTGTAACCGTAAATCAACATTTTCTGAAAAAGCCCCTAAAGATGCGTTTTCTTTCGTTTGAACTTCGATTAACCGAAAATCTGGAAGGTTATCCAGATAGGGACATCTATCAGGTGTCTTGTGCGCTGTTTCTGGCATTCCCTGAAAATGTCTGAGAGTGTGAATAAGTGTAGTTAAACGTCTAAAATCTGTAAGGGTGATCATCGTTTGTCAATATATTCTTGCAACGTTTACAACGGTATCGGCTTGAAGTATCTCCGTCATACATTTAAAAAATCAAAATCCCTAAAAGATGCAAAGACACTCATCTGTGAAAGAAGGTTTTTATCTGCATATATATTAAGTAGAAAAGTGACTGTCAATAATGTGAATGATTACCCTTCATCATCATCTCTTATTGTAAGATCATTTTCGTCCTTTCTCTTTCTCTTAACTGCCTCACAGATCTGTAAGGACATGAAATTCTTTTAGATTCGTTTTTAAAATGTCTTAATTGTATTTTTTAAAAATGTTACGTTAGTTATGTAAGTACTTTACAGTTCCCTGTTTCTCTTTTAAGGAAGGTTAATTTCCCTTTTTTTAAAGTTCAGCAGATAAAATTGTTCTTCAGTGCGCAAAATGTGACGTTTTTATATGTTCCTTCCAAAAGCTACACAAAAAGACAGAGTGTTATATATGTATAATAATCCCTTCATGCTTAATTTCTTTATTAACTCATTTATGCCTGAATTTTTAAATAAATATATGTTACTTCTTAGCTAAAGTAAATGTATCCTGTTTTATTGTTAATTATTTCCTTTCTATATTTTTTATTCAGTTGCAAACGCCTCTCTCTATATGTTTAGGAATAGTAAAAAGTTATTTTCAAAATAATTAGACGATTCATAGGTGATATAAACAGAAAATGAAAGGAAATTTGTTTTTTAGCACACAAGCCCTTTTGGGCTAAACTGCCCAATGGAAAAAGGAGAATAAAGAAATGGTTTGTAAGAGTGTTTTTGAAACCAGATTGATATAGAAGATCGACGAAAACTGTAGAGAAAAAAATTACCTAAAATAGAATTCTAACTTCACATCGTCCTAACCAATTATAGAATTTGTAAAGGATTGTTTTATGTGCCATACTTTTTGAAAAGTCAATGTTTCTTAAAATGTTTAAAATATTTTAGTGGTATTTCTATTTCATCAAGACCTACAAAATTGCTGATGACGTATAAAAACATAGAGGATTGAAATTGAAAGTAAGGTATTCAATTAAAATGCTTCTTACTCTAAAATCAACCTTATACATCGGGCAAACCGGTGTCCTTTAGCCAAAAATGAGGTGTGATGCGAGAACCGTGTATCTCCTATACGGAGGCGAGTCAGTCTGACATCCACCCCCACCCGCATATTGACTGAACAGGCCACAGGTCAATGCTTCACTTTATGGAAGAAAATTTCTGCTCCGAACGGACCATGCATCTCTGACTTGGCTTTTAAATTTCAAGAATCCGGAGGCTCAGTTAGCCAGATAGATACAGAAACTTCAAGAGTACGACTTCGAAATTAAACATCGAAAAGGGTCGTTGCATGGAAATGCAGATGCCTTATCACGAAAGCCCTGTCCGAGGGTTGTCGCTATTGCTCCTCTGCTGAAAAGAAATATGGGCTTGTTACATCAACTGTGCGCCAAATCGCAGGAGCCGTCCCACCTCAATCTGATCCCTGGAGTGATGAAGAGGTTCGCAAAGAACAAATAAATGATCCTGACATTAAACCGATTATGGAATTTATGGAATCAAAGAATTCAAGACCTAAATGGCAGGACATTTCAAGTCTCATTACTGGAACTAAACGTTAGTGGGCTCTTTGGAATTCCCTCGAAATTAGAAATGGTATCTTGTTTAGAAAATGAGAGTCGAAAGCTGGGAAGTCAGTTAAATGGCAACTTGTACTTCCCCGATCGAGGATAAACTAAGTTCTGAAGGAGTTACAAAGCAGTCCTGCAGGTGGCCATTTCGGAGTCATGAAGACAATTCATAAAGTTCGGGAGCGTTTCTATTGGAACAACTTAAAAGATGATGTTCAAGAATGGTGCAGAACATGTGATGACTGTAACGCCCATAAAGGTCCGAAAACACGCAACCGTGGTAAGTTACAGCGGTATAATGTAGGTGCACCATTTGAGAGAATCGCCTTTGACATCTTGGGACCTTCCTCGGGCGGACAGTGGAAATAGAAACATTCTAGTCGTCATGGATTATTTCACGAAGTGGACAGAACTTATCCAATTCCTGATCAAGAGGCGACTACTGTAGCAGAAGTCTTACTTCAGAACTGGATTTCCAGATTTGGAAGACCTCTTCAGCTTCACTCCGATCAAGGGAGGAATTTTACTTCTGCTGTATGTCAAGGACTCTGCAAACTCCTCCGAATCGACAAAACTCAGACAACACCTCTTCATCCCCAATCAGACGGCATGATAGAGAGGTTCAATCGTACTATTCTAAATAACCTCTCTCTTTTCGTTGCGAAAAACCAACAAGATTGGGATCAGAAACTACCCTTGTCCCTGCTTGCTTATTGAAACGCGGTTCACGAAACGACTGGCTTCACACCATCCAAGATGCTCTTTGGACGGGAACTCCGACTGCCCTGTGATTTTCTGTTCGGG
Source organism: Argiope argentata (assembly GCA_026289955.1). NCBI lineage: Eukaryota > Metazoa > Arthropoda > Arachnida > Araneae > Araneidae > Argiope > Argiope argentata. The sequence continues at coordinate 907,449 of JAOUZG010045065.1, read as the reverse complement.
TGTCCTCCGGATACGCCTTCTTCGCCTGTGGATTATGTTCAAGACCCCCAGGCCCGTTTAGAAGAAGTACACAGGTTTGTCCGAGATCGGATCAACATAGCGACAGAGAAGATGAAGACCAGGTACGCACACTAAAGCCACCGGACATGAATTCAAGGAAGGTGACAAGGTATCGTTCTGGAACCCGATTCGACGAAAGGGACTCTCTCCGAAGCTGCAGTCTTCCTGGGAAGGCCCTTATACAGTCCTGAAAAGACTGAATGACGTCGTGGTTCGAATAAGGAAGTCACCCAACTCGAAATCAAGAGTAATACATTACGACCGGCTAGCCCCTTATTATGGTAACTCATAAAATACTTAGTTGAAACCATGGTTTCCTCATTTATGAAAATGTAATCTGTATATTTGTAAATAGTTTCTATATGTTAATTACTTTTCAATGTTTATGTCTGAAATTTTGTGTCTATGTATTGTAACTGTTGGGTGTCTTCTGCTCGGGGTCTGTACTGCCCGAGACGTGCAGTCCTTGAGGAGGGGGCAATGTTACAAGCGGGCGAACGCTAACGCTCGCCAGAGGTGAAAAGATCGCCTTGTGACGCGTTGGCGGCGCGTCACAAGACGCTCTGCGCCAGCCGAGTGACTTGGAGGGAGGAATATTCTGGTAACCCCGAGAGAATTCTGGCTGCGCCTAGGTTTTTCTCCCTGATCGCCGAAGCCTCTCGGTGCTTTCGCCGTAGCACGGCCACGCTTTCGCCCGACTATATAAGAGGTGGGTTGCCGTCTTTCTGCAGTTGATCGCTCAAAGTGGATCTATATCTTTGGGAAGAGAAGCGTTTCGCTTACTTGTAGCTTTTCGCTTGTTATTAGTGAGCTGTGTTTGCGTTTGCTGTTAACGCTGTGTTATTGAGCTCGCTGTAATTTACTGTTGCTGTGCTATACTATAGCTGTTTTGCGAACTGTGTTTATTGTGCGTAAGACTTGCATTTACGCTGTAAGTGACTAATTATTGTTGGATTGTGTTTTCTGAAGTTTTACTTTTTCAAGCCATTCTGTATATACCTGTAAATAGCTGTAAATAAATTTGTTTGTGCTGTCCTCAAATAAAGTCCATTCAATCCGAACCCGCTACGCTAAAAAAACGTAACAATATAATAACACTCTATTCAATGTGTGTGGCATACAAAGCATGAACATTTAGCATCATTCAATACCATAACAATTTTCAAAAAATATATTCCAAACACAAAAAATTCCAAGATTTTTCAATGACAATAATGATAAGAAATAGTTATTCGTATAAAGAAATGCATTTTTGGTTTACGGAGAATTGTATGAAAATATACACATTATGAAAATTTATCTGCGTTTATTAAAAAAAAAATTAAAAAATTTCCATGTGTTATTAAATTATTTAATTTCTTTCTGAACTCTCTCTTGCTATTTCTTAAGCTTTTGAAATATTTTTTTCAGTGAGTCTACAGAAAAAGCCAGAAATTAAGCATCCTTCTACAGTTCAATCGAGATATGATCCATTTATAGAAAAACAAATCGATTATGCAATGGTTTTCTACGTGAATATTATTCGCACCATTGTTCTGTGCATTATCTTTATACTTGTACTAGAAATTTAGAAACCCCCTGTGAATAGCACAAATTGTCAATTTAAATGGAACGACTTTGAAACCAAATCTGTGTCTTCCGTAATGCAAAAATTTAACATTTAAGATTTTAAGGCAATCAAATTATCAATAATACTCAGGAATGCTATGTGAAGTTTTATTCTTTCATAATAAAACAATTCTTTTTTTACTTATCTGCTTATAAAAACACCGTAATATGAATTTTCATATAATAGCTATAATATTTCAGCAAATAAGCATAAAACTAAATAAGGAAACTAAACAATTGAAATTAATTTTATCCCTTTAGAACTAAAACTTTCATCACACATACGTTCTTCTACATCGGAGTCAAATTTTTTCTCCCCACTTTTGCAGCAAAATATAGTAAAATACTGATGTATGCATATATATATTTTCGATATTTTAGATGTTTGGTTAAAATAGGCTCAAACCCGTGAACTCGTTAACGGGTGATGCTGTTTCAAATATTATCGAAATATATATAAATCGCAAGATTAAGAGAAGATGATTATATTTCTAAGGTATAATACTTTCGATTATTGTGCATAACATTTCCTTCTAAGTGCCTTGTATTCTTGTCTGAGTTTGGTTCACAAATTGTATAGTTTTTGTTTTAGACCTCAATCAATGAGGGATATTTCACTCAAGTGTTTTTGGTTGCAAAATTTAATTTGAATTAAACTAGTTTAAATCAACTAAATCGTTTAGTTAAAAAAATGCATTTTCATCCCGTATTTTGCAGTATTTTATTGTCTGCAAGTAAATATTAAAAATTTCGGCCGTTGAAAATCTTATAGTACAAAGTAACCCAATTTTAATATCACCCTTTCTATAATCGTTTTATTATTGAACATAAGTTCTAAGGCTAGCTTAAAATGGAAAATATTTCTTAAATGCTTGGATATGAGTATTATTTTTACTGAAATTCTTTAATTTTTAAGAGGTACGCTCCTCATAAATTCAAGCCCACTGTTCAACAAATTTACAGGAGGAAAGATGAGGATTTTAATGCCCAGAAGATTAAATCGGGATTGATATTGAATGTCAATCGCTTACAGCACATGAAGCAAGGACTCACCAACTTAGAAAGTGTTTAGTTTAGAAATGCTCCTAATTTTAGAGATTCGGTTACAGTAAAGTTTTTAGTAAAAGTAATAAAAGTGTAAACCAGTCCCTATAATAAAATTATAGTTACGTTTTCTGTGTTAAAAATATGGTCATTTAAATCTAAATTTTAACCCTTCGAACGTCGGCTAACTAACTTCAGAATATTCTGAAAACAGCAGCGGTCAAAATTAAGGTTGAGCACAATTTACAAGAAAAGAAATTGGCAGAACGTTCCTAAATCGGCATAGTATGAATGTGCTTTCCCCCGGCAATTAACATGGGGTAAGCTTTCCCGCAACTCGACTTTCCCTTTCCCCTAAAAGCGATAGATTACAAACAATGTCGAGTGATAAATCAAATTTTGATTTGAGGGCAGGGCAATTACCATGCGGTTTTTCAGATAATAATTTGGTTTTCGCTCTGAGGACTAAGAGCTTCTCTTTTAATATGTAATGTTTTCAGAAAATAGAATTTCTTCAAAAAAAAATTTAAAAAAAATGCAGCAATATGATTTTATAAATTTGTATAAACAATAGAAAAATTTTTTGAATGAATTATTTAAAGAAATTATCATTCATAAAATTGCATTACAAACATAATACATTCTTTTTACCAACACTCAGAGAATCACTCAGAGAACACTCACTTTAATTTTTTCGATATTTAGTTTTAAGCATTTTGCTAGCATATTTGGCATTGAAAATGAAAATAAAAGGATATATATGGTTCTCTGATGAAAATAGAATAAAAAAATTAATTATTAATAATTTAATAATACGTAATATTAAAAATACTACGCTCATTTTGGAAAATATATATCTGTTATCAAAAATTTAAAAATAAAAATGTGCATGATTTTTTTTCAGATTTTTTAAAAATAAATCAATCATTTATCAATGTATAGAAAGTAATATTTTAGTAATAATATGTTTAGGAAAATTTAATACGTGAGACACACAGCACATATCAAAAATACTAATTTTACAAATGAATGGACCAGCTTTCATTAAATTGTTTAAAGTAAATAACTTTGAACAAAATTATTACAAGTTTATTCTATATATATTGTACATACCAAATTGCTTTAATGATATTTATTTCTGATTTTCAAATGAACATTGTTAGTTCAAAAATATAGTATGGAATTTTGTCCAAAGTTGGAGTAACTGACTCTAAATACTTTTTAGTACCTTTACTTCATTCCTATAATCAAAGACTTTTTATCGTTTTTTTAAATCTTAAATTAATCATGTGTGCTTCTTACTGGAAATTCATTAGGGATATAGAACTCATCTTTCTCGTTTTGATTGCTTTTGAATATGACTAATTCTAATGTATTTCTTCACCATTTCTGTTTTCAGAATATAAAAAAATATATATACAAATATTTATATTTTGACAAAATTTTTGATCATGCTAATTAAATCGAAAATAACATTTTAACACAACAAATTTTCTTTCGGGTTGTAGATGAGCAATTATCATTCTTGAAAATGTAAAGCAAAGGTTTTTTTAAATATAAATTTCAATTAATAAATGTTAGATGATTTTTTTGTCCCCCCTCAATTTTTTTTTTTGAAAATTAAAAATCTACATTTTTTTGAAACGGATGAAATTTACAAACAATTCATTTATTTATGCACTGTAATTTTATTTGAGGGAAATATTATATTTTCTGTTTATTGTTGCTGCAGTCACTAATGGCACTTGCTATTAAAAGCGCGCTGACGTCCATCAGCGATTTTAAGTCGATTGAGCATCTCTTGCTTTTCGATAGCGCCAACTGGAGCCAAGAGTATGAATAAGCCACTTCATGCGTCACAGTTACTTACCCAACCCCTTTTTACAAGGAGGCCCATTTACACGTCACAGATAGAACACAGAAGGAAAACCATGCCCGAACAGGGACTCGTAGATGTCCAGATCACGGAAAAGACGTGCTATTCCTAAGCTAGGACCCGACATTGTATTTTTTGATTAGTTTAATAAAGAATTCCATAATTATTTTTTGAATATTTAGAAAAAAACAATTTATTTTCTATAAGGAATTATTGAATTCGACCGACCCAATAAATACACTAACTATATCATCATTAAATTTGAAATTAATGAATTAAGCCACATGAAAAAGTTGAAAGAAGTTGCTTTTATCTCCGTTGATTGTTAAATGTGCCAAAAATATTAGGAAAAGAATTTTTTATCATCTTTGGACATTTTGTATCGCATGCATAGGAGGCGAAATAAATTAACACTCTCATAAAAGAAATTGAAAGATTGATATTTTCTTCTGAATTTCATTTTTTGACCATTTGAGGTTTGTTAGTTATTAAATAATTTGTTTCTTGATTATTTTAATTGATTCATTATATTTCTAAGAATTTTTAGTTGTTAAAAGTATATTATCTATTTCAAGCTGCGTTTCTTTTAAAATCTGATCTGATCTTATCTTTTCTATTAATTTTATTAATTAATTAAAGTAATTAAAGTGGTTTATATTAAATACCGAAATTTCACTCAATAATTTTGCTAATAATTAAATAATTACTCTTGAAGAACAAATTTAAAAATTAGGCAGTAGTAATTTTATCAAGGTTGTTGGGTGGAGTTTACTGCTATTAAGTTATACAGTGCAAGAGTCAGGACTTAACTATTAAATAACCTATGTAAACAGCAATTTCCTAAACTTGTAAATTGCAAATTTACTATCAGAATTTTACTTTTAACATATTTATCAGGTATTTTCAATTTAATATTTAATTAAATATCTTGTAACAAAATGTGATCGTTTTTGAAACAATTTTTTAAATTTACTGCACTTAAGAAAATAAATTTAAAAAAATCTTTTAATAAACTATGGTGAAATGTAATTTGTTATTTTACAGAAATGTTTTTGTCTATTTTAAAATATTATCCTTAAAATATTTTATATCTTATAAGGCAACTATCATAAACCCCAAAAGAGGTTTCATTGTTGCAATGAGTCATGAAAATGCACTTAAAGTAATAAATGCGAATAAATTAAAGAAATCGCATTGAAAGAATCTCAATTATGTTTTTCTTTCTAAATCATATTTTTATTCTTGATAACTTATATGCAAATAAAACTAAATAAAAATATATCATATAAAACAAAGATTGATTCAAATATCAGATCATGTATTTTTCAGTAGAATCCAATATGTGTGATAAATCTTTTACAAATGGCTCTAGCAAGTTTCTAAACAAACGATAAATTCATAATTTATTCAAACTTTGAATCTGTTTTAGCTGTGGGAAGAACTACGAAATTCAAACACTCGGCGCAACGCGAAGAACATCCAACTGCTAAAAATGCAGAAATCCCAATTTCGTCTTCTCAATACGCATTTTTATAAGATTTACTGATCGTAGTATCGGTACTATTTAAGTTGAAAATAATGGATCCATTTTGTTGCAAACGTTGCGGGTTTATAGTGACACAAGATGAGAATCACCTTTGCTACCGTCACAAGAAATTAGACAGTAAGCATTCGATACAGCAGCCAATAGAGTCGGACCAAAACAATGATGAAATAAAAGATAACTCTGCTGAAAATTCGAATGACACTTCTGGATGTTTAAGTCGAGAATCCAGACAAAATGAAACTGTAATATTTGAACTCGCAAATTCATCGTTATTTCAAAATAGTGAAACATTCGAATCAGTTTTGCATTCCTCTAGGGAAAACAGGTGTACGACTTCTGCAGAGAGCTCCAATAGCGAAAAAATACGGAATCCTTGTGATATTTCAAATTTTAATCCTATTTCGGCAGATCAAGTTAATGAAAATTTGGAGTTCAGATCGGAAAACCTTGAATTCGGTTACACACCCGGAAAAGACAATCGGAAAGATTGTGAAAAAACGACAGTTGCCACTGGATCGAGTAGTGTTAGTGTAAAAAAGCCAAGAGGATTTTATGTATCAAATCTAATTCAAGCCACAGCTGATGAAGAATGTCACATTTCACAAGAAGATAGCAAATGGCAGAATTTGAATAAAGATAAAAA
>JAOUZG010045065.1:792638-855672 GCA_026289955.1 Argiope argentata | reverse complement strand
AGAAAGTATTATAAAGAACATTATTATAAAGACATGAATCAGATTTAGCTTCTCATAAAATAGAAATTCACCTAAAACTTGGTTTTCCCAGAATATTTTCTATGGTTATTTTTTAACGTGCGTTTACTATCTAAGGTATGTGAACATGCCACTCTCTATTAAAAAGTGTTCTGAAACCGAATGTAAAAGTGTTATCTTCATAACAGCTAGAATTCAAACTTCTGCCTTGGAATTCTCACTGCTATTTAATCTCACACGCTATTGCATCCCCTTTTCATTTTAACGTGGACATAGCATCATCATCAATAACTAAAACATGAAGATAACGTCTGATTCTATTCTTTGAAATGAATTTTAATTTTAGATTCTTATAGAAAAAATAAATGTGGCTTTGGAAAGAGCTCATAAAAATATGACATTGGAAAATTTTGATTTTTTTATAGTCTTGCAAAGCGCATACATATTCAATACATCAATTATTATATGGCATAAAAAATAAATCATAATGTAGAATATGGCAAGAGAGAATTTTCTGAGGTTATAGAGATAGTTAATTAATTTACTAATGGCAAACAAACTCATTTTATAGTTTGCTAGTAATTATATTGTATAAATATCTGGATATCAAAAATATCTATTCTTTTAATTGTTCTTTAAATAACAATGCTATTTGGAAATTTATCATAAAATCATAAAAGATTATCGTCATGAAAATTTGTATATATATATATATATATATATATATATACATATATATTTATATATATACAATTCTTCTGTGCGTGTGTATGTGACTGAACTCCTCCTAAACGACTGGTCCGATTTTGATGAAATTTTTTGTGTGTGTTCAAGTGGATTCAAGAATGGTTTAGATTCACAGTTAAGTCCACTACAAATTGTAGAATTTTAGTCATTAATTAAAAACTAACTTTCCCTCCAAAATAACTTCATCCATCGCGAAATGAGTTAGGTTTTAGGGGTTTTTTTCCTAACAGTGATGAGGTTAGGCTTAACATGATTCCGATCGATTATTTCAAACGATTTTTTTATTTTCATCGCATTTATTGTATTTAAAATTAAACATCGTTAATTAATCGACCTTGAAGGTTCATTCTGATGTACTTTTGAATTAAAATAAAACAGAATAAAGGAAAATAAAAATTTCTAATTGCCCAACTCATGTAGGAAAAAAATGCATTTTCTGTTGATAAAGTTTAACGCATGCGCATTTTGTTGAGAACTTTATTTAAACGGAGACAAAACTATTGGTTTGCTGTTTTGTTTTACTTCGGATACACGCTATTAAAATGTTAGTTATGTTGCTTTTGTAACTAAACAGTATTTCTGTTAGCTATATATTTTTAAGTACATCTTTTTTTTTCCAAGTTATTTTAAGTCGTAGTAATAAGTAATTGCCAAATGAATAAGGCTTCGGGTTTTTTCCCTTGCTAACAATGTTCGGCTTAACATGTTTTCAAGATTCTGTATATATTCTATTAAAATTTCTGCTGCAAATTAAATCCAGAAAAATGTAATTTTCAGCAAAATATTCTTTGAAATGAAATAAATAAATATATCTTTTAAAAAAGGAAACGCAGGTGCGATCGTAGTTTAATATTAAAACCATAAAGTTTCCATCTTTGGCGAATTATCGCCAACTTGGCGAAGAAGGGGGTTAAACTACTAATCACCATAAACGCAAAATATAGTTTTCTATTACACAGTATCTATATTATTAATTTTATAAATCAACTTCATGAAAGCAAAATTGTTCAATTCATGCAGAGTATTCATTCAAATCCGGACCCAACGGCCATTTTGTAAATCTTTATTAATAAGCACAAATATTGTCTTGAAATTTGCATGATATTTTGCTTGCTTGAATTAATTCAAAATGTGATTTTCCCTTCATCGTCAAATTTCTCGCCAATTTGGCGGAGGCCGTATAGCTGAGCTTTGAGGGGAGCGGTCTTCAATAAAAAAAATATATAAATACATAAAGTTTCAGAGTTGTAACTAAAAGTAGAATGCATAGAGTATTTGAAATTTTGCAGAGCACCACAAAATTTCATTTTGAGGAAAAGCTAAAAATACATTTAAATGTACATTTACAGACCAAAAACATAATTGAAATAAATTAAATTTTTTAAATATTCATATTTATTAAAATAATTGTTTATTTTATGAAATATATTTATATATAAATTTAAAATATTTTTGTAAGAGTTCTCAAAGAATATAAAGGAAATACTATTGGTGAAACGAAACCAACTCCTTTTTTTCATCAAAAAAAAGTTCAAATAAAAATTAGACTTTCTTAATAGCATTTCATTAGCCACAAAGATTAATTTATATTCATATAACATTTTTAAACTATATATGCAGCCATAAACAAATATAATACAAAAATTTGAAGGAAATCAAAATTCACCTGATTCATAAATTATGAGCTCATGTTTTTCTTCTAATTTGACATGTACTGATTTTTTTGAATTTTTTTTTCATGTTCATTGTTAGTATATGATAACAATATGATACATGCTTATAAGATGCAATTTATTTTATATAATGAACTTTTTTTTCTGAGTTATAATAAAGCAGCAATCAAATTTTGATATATTTTCTTCGTGGAGACAAGGATGCCTCTACAACTTTGTTGTTCACTTCAAAAGTGTTTTTTGATGTAAGTTCCCTTTCACCAGTAAATACAGAACGAAATTCTTTACCATATTTAGCACATAATAGACACATTTTTGACGAAAAAAAACTTGCTTGAAGGATTTGAAGAAATTTTTCCTGACATTCATGACAAAGAATATTCTTCAAAAAAGAATACTAAAGTAAATGCACAAAACAATGTAACTATTATATACAATTTTAAGATGATGAATTCACTATTTCAGGTTTATTGCAGTTGGTAGAAGCTCCCAAAATGTCATTAGAATTGCTTGGTTATGAATCAAAGGATTTCTTTGTCCATCATATATTAACATTTTCAGACTTTGCTTTTATTTGGACGTCCTTTAGGCTTTCGGTAATGAAAACTGATAAAAAAATGTTTAAAACAAAATTTAGAAAGGAAAAAAAAGGTAATTAAAAGTAACTTTCAATTTTAACCCTGAATAGAACGGTTTTTGTATCTAATTTCAAAGGAACTGAAACGAGCCATTCGAATATGAAATGCATGACGAATGAATGAATAAACCAAAACAAATAACAAAAGAAAGAAAAGGTAGAAGTTTTTAACATCTGCCATAGCAAAAACAACACCTTAAAATCAGAATTACAAATAATGCTCACTAGCAGTGTTTGGAGGAAAACGAAACTGTTTTTACTGCAGCTGTCCAAATGGAAACAAGTGGGTGTGGCATCCTAATAACAATAAAAAATGCTGATATTGAGCAAACGAATTAATATATCTTAATAATTTTTTCCCAAACGATAGCTTACAGTTTAAATATATATCAAATATCAAAATAAAGATATTGAAAATTTCATCGATTTTTTATACCTGAAAGGATATGTTTTAAACAATTATTATTTTTTTAGTGCTTGATGCATTTAAAACTAAACATTGTTAATTAATCGATTTTTTCGGATTAATTTTGAAGCACTTTTGAATTAAAATAAAATAAATAAAGGAATTAAAATTTCATAACCAATTTTTGTTACCCAAACTGGTGTAGAAAATTCACGCATTTGCTTAAAAATTTAAAACAAACTCCCTCTAACTGTCAAATATTTGACATCAATCAAAGTATAAGAAAGGAGTATTAGGATTATCTTTGTCAAAGCCTTCAAATTGATTTCTTTCGACCCTGCTATTTCAAGATAACATGCATTTATAATGTATACATTATTAACTCAATTAATAAGCTTTAAAACAAACATGTTTTAATTTATATGTTTTGAATGCAGAGCTAATTTGTAAAACTTTACCACATAACTTGAGATTGAAGATTTGGTGCATTCAAATTTCGATCATTTTGCTTCAAAATTTGAATGCACCAAAATTATGTAATGGCACGAGATTAGTCATTAAAAAAATCATGAAAAATATTCTTGAGGCTACTATTTTGAACGGCAAATTTCAAGATGAAGTTGTACTTTTAACACGGATCCCAATGATTCCTTCAGACTCACTTATTCCATTCAAACTTTTGCAATTTCCAATTCGCTTAATATTTGCTATGACTATTAATAAGTCACAAGGTCAAACGATGACAATTTGTGGCTTAGATTTAGAAAATCTTTGCTTTTCCCAAGGCCAATTATATGTTGCGTGTTCGTGGGTTGGAAAACCATCGAATTTGTTTGTTTATATCCCACTAGGATTAACCAAAAATATCATGCATGAAATGGCATTACAATAAATTTAAACTTTGTACATTAAAAAAATATACATTTAAGAACAATAGGTCGAATTTCATCTTTTTTTACCCTTTTATTAAAACAAGTTTAAGTTTCTATTCAACAAAGTTGAATATAAACAGTTAAGTTTCAGTCTAAGTTTCTATATTGAACTTGACTTATAGTATACGCATACTCACAAGCAATCGATAGGTTTAATTGTGGGAACTATACGCATAATGACGTCAGGTATTGTAAAAGCATTTTCATACAATTTTTCATCAAAACGAACCAGATTGTTATAACTTATTCAAGAAGGTTTGAAATTTTCGGACAACGTCTGTCGGGTCCGCTAGTACATTATATATATATATATATATATACACACAAACAGAGAGAGATAGAGACAATATTTTTATGAATCATTTAACTTGATAGCTGGCTATTAATCGGCTTTTTGTCAAACAATGCAATGGATTAATGTATTTCTTTTCAAGAACACATTCAGTTTTACAATAGGAAATAGGAGATCACTGGAAAAACCTGGAATCTCTCTATTCCGATTACAGCGGCAGTACTTAGGCATTTCCATGAGTTCCTGATGCACTACTACCGTTTGTTGTAAAATCTGAAACGTTAATGACGTTATTGAAAAGTCCCTTCATTCCTAAAAAGCTTCTTTCTAGTGAAACAATTTCACCGTTTAAATCAATTCCTTTAGAATTATATTGGAGGGAATCCATAAAAGACTTCTGCTTATTGTTAAAATCCTACCATTTATCCTCATCAAGTGACATTACCCACTGATACCAGCTGATTGAAGTGATTAACTGGGAGAAGATTATCTTTGTTTTAGTACATAAACAGATCTTTACCGACTGATGCTCTAATTGAACACAGGGAAAACCACGTTCAGTTCTGTATTTGGGTTCAAGGAATTTTGTAGAATCTCTTTCCGTTTCATTTTTTTAGAATGATTTTTATTTTCTTCAATATTTAGGACTGAATCAAGAAATTGAATAACAGTCCGATTCCTATGCACCGATTTGTTTGAGATTTCTTTTGAGAAGGAAATATCAAATTTTCGTATTTCGTTCGAAGCAGACAGAAATGAGATTTTTTTCCCTTTAGCAAGAAATACTTTTATTCAAGTAGGTCACTTCCATTTTATACAAAATCAAGTACATAATTTTCCTCCACTTGTCCTGTACATTTGTTTCATCTTCATTATATTATTTTTTTTCTCGATTATTGTAGTTGTGGGGATGAACTACAGCAGTAGTGACTCTAGCAGTAATTCACAATTTCTATTTTAATACAGTCAAATGCATTGATTTATTTTTTCAAATTTAAATAAAGCTTCGAAGAATCTAAAATATAAATAAATAAGTAAAAGATCATGAAGAGATGATCTCAACATTTCAGTTACTTTTCGTAATTAATTCTAAACTCATTGTAACAGAAAAAAAATTAAATTCTAGTCCATTTTTATAGTAAAAAATACATTCTCTGAATATGTTAGGAGCTGATTCAAATCATAATAAACCTTCTCTCTGAAATCTTAGCTATATATTAATTATTGTGACAATTACATTGCAATGATATCTCAAATCTGAAAGCAGTTGTCATATTAAGTAATTCTCTGTTAAGTTCTTTTTATTATCCGAGTTCTGAAGTTGATTTAGTATTACAAATCGATAGTAAGTTTGCATTTAATTGGTAATAGTTTAGAAAAAAAATTCAGAATTAATTATTGTTTTGCCATTGCTCCAAATTTCTCAATCTGAGAATATATTGATTATTCATTTGAGAAACAGAATGATTATAAGGTTCCAAAATAAGCAACATGTAGTTAAATCCATACCAAGAAACTGATCTTCCCATAAAAATCAGAGAATCAATTACTTGCTTTTTCAACATACGTATCCATAATATTTTTTAAAAATAAAAGACTATAGCTCTGATATTTTGAATAATATAAACGAGGCTTTATTAAAACAATTGATGACGATATATTAAAATAATGATTCATAATGCATATTAAACGTATAAGAAAAACAATATTTTGTACTATTCGTCATGGCAAATAAAAATACATTCCTAATTTGCTAATTATAATTCCTATTTCACAAATATTAATTAAAAATAATTAGACAAAGCATTCAGAATTCTCCCCAATTTTGAGAAACGAAATGCTGGCCTTAATGACGCAGTTTCTAATTCATAATATGTAAATTGAAACTATTAATTAGTTGCAACCAATATTTTTTTCCTTATATAGGCATTTAATTAAAATATATAGAAACTAGAAAAAGAAAAGATAAAGTATATTATAAATTTAAGTTTTGGTTCAATTGAAAGTAAAGAGTTACTTTCAATTGAAACCAAAACAAGAAACGTACAACTTCTTTTCACCAAAACTAATTTGAGAATTGAGTGAATTAGTGATATCCTTATAACGGGGCATGAAGGTGGAGATACAATAAATTACTATGAAAATTTGAATACAAGTAACCATAACTGAAGACTTGCATCTGTTTTCGATCAGTCATCAATGCAAATGCTGAATTTATATAGTAATCTTAAAAATTCATTTATCTGCCTCTGAATTAAAATTATACCTAACTGAAAAAGAATTCAACAGAGGGTCCATTTTATAAGAAAAGAACCATTCCTGTAATTAAGTTCATTTGTGCATCCTCCTGTGATGGGCACCGCATTCACTGTTGCTCTTGAATATTCTTCTGCAAAGGATGCACTTAAGAGGTCTTTCCCATCCGTGGATCCGGACATGTACTGCATGATTATGAGCAAAAACTATCTTGCAGACTAAACACACAAACGGTTTCTCGTCTTTGTGAATTCGAAAATGGTGGACGAGATTGATTTTCCAAGACAATTTTTTATTACTCACATTACAAATTAAAAGCGTCTCGTCCACACGTGTTCCATTATAGTCGCCTAAGTTTCTAGTCGAAATTGTTTAGGAAAAAATTAGCTTCAAAATTTCTCTTACGGGGACTTATTTCTGATGGTTCTGTCACAGGACTATTTTACTTCGAGTTGGAGATGGGCTCCTTCGTATTGTCAGTCCTTTATTGCTCTTTCTTTCTATTTTGTAGGAGTAAACAAATAAATAAAGTATAAAATAAACGCTGATTTTAAGAGTAAACATAATTTTTTTTCATGTCTTCTAAATTCCATTTTGTGCTCGATGCCTCTCACTATGCTTGAACTTATAGAACTATTATCTGTATCTTGAAAATATTGGAGTTCTGTGTCAGTAGCCATTTATATTCATAACTGAACACATATTTACATTCGTATTTTTGCATTTTATATGAAATTAAAGGCATATTAAATATCTGTTATCAAAAAATTCTTTACAATTAACGTAAATTTTTTTATCAATATTCCTCAATTTAAAAAATAGATTTCCAAAGTCAAAGCCCTCTTTAATTCATCGTTGCAAAATGTCTGTAAATGCATCATATATTTATGATAAATGCGAACCAACCAATAAATATATTCTATTTAAAGTCTTTACAATAAAAATTAATTACTATTTAATGATTAGGTTTGGACACCCAAAATTTCCTTCAGGGAATAAATAAACAATTGCATATTCAGATAGAGAAGAGTTTAGTTAAATGTACTTTTTCTCAGATATTTTAAAAATAAATTTTTTTGTATGACTTGAGAATAATATTATAATTAAAATCATGGGAAAATGAAAGCTTTAAAGATTCAAACAGATTAATTGTTTATTGCATTCCAAAATACTAAAAGCAAAGCAAATTTTAAAAGAAAAATTACAATAAAAATAAAAACTAGTTTTCCCCTTAATACCATATACTGCTCTTAATAAGACAAAAAATTTATATCAGTTTTTACACGTTTTCACTAGTTATCTGATAGTAAGAAAAATTCTGTTAAACTGAAAAATTCTGATTTCTTTATATTAAAAAATTTCATTCATCAATAAATTTAGCAAAGAGCAATTTCTTGTTACTTAACGTCCAGTTTTATGCATCAATTGTCGTTCGGAGATCCATTTGGTTAGCTGAGGTGAATGATTACCAAAGACTCCGATTAACATTTCTTGTAACTTTATATCTACGCTTTTCGGTCAAAATACGTTATTAAACACAATTTTCGTTAGACAAAAAAATGTTACTGTATTAGAAAAATTCACCCTTCTGTTCTTGCTTTAGGTATTTTTTTTCGGTCTGTGCCTTTACGCATCCAATTATCACACGATGAAATGATTTTTATTTTTTAAAAAAAGATCACAGTGATATGTTTTCAAAAACTGCTTTATTTGAAATCATACCCGGATTATAAAAAGTACAACAATTTAAAAATTTGATTAAAAATATGTTTTACAATGATAAATAATCAACATTTAAAAATGAGCCTACATATCAATTATGGATAGTTACCAATGAAAAATACACTTGACTGAAATATTAAAACCAACAATTAAAAGAAACTCACTTCTTTTTAATGAATGAATTATAATGCTTCCCAATGAGCTTACAATATTTTTTAAGAATTGATTACAAATTAGGGAAAATATGTGACGAAAGCTATTATAATTAAAAAGAGGAATACTTACTTTTGTGATGATGTAAAAATTAATCTCGACCTGCAATATTGTTAAAATTAATAATTGTAAAAAATTTTAACATTTTGTTTATTTGTTCTTTTACTTAAATTCTTATAAATTCTTCAAAGACATTCGTCCAGGAAAAATATTCTCATCTTTCCAATGAAACTGGTTTTAAGATTATTTTGTTCAATGAAAATAACCCAAAAATGTTTCTAAAAAAGGGATAAAAATAAACAGAGACATTGCATTTATATGCGTAATATACAAATATTTATAACATCTTTCCAAAAACACATTAAAAATATCATGCTATGCTGGTAAAAAAAAATCCTTTATGAAATTCGTCATTATAGTTAAAACAGGTTTTCAGTTTCCCCTAACGCTTCACCCTAGTATAAAAGTACTATTTGGTCAATGATAATCAAAATGAAAAAAGAATTTTAACTAGAAGTAACATTTATGATAAAGCATAATACCAATTCAAAATTAAAGCGTTACTCGATCATACCAATTTACAATTGATGTTGTTCGATCGTCAGTCCATTTGAACAGGATGCTATCCGTGCTATTATAAGGACAAGCAGAAGTTATTTAGGAAATTTTTACTAAAATCTTTTAAAAGGAAAAAAAATCTAAACATCTTTAAAAATAAAATTATCAATATTATTGTCTTTTCGAAATATTTAATACTGATGTGAAACTAAAAAATTAAAAATATATTCTTCAGTGTCATCGATATGAACAAGCATTTATATTAACGAAATTCAGAACTAGAACATTTCAAAAAGCAAACATAATGTTTAAAATCAAGTACATATATAAGTTAATACATTGAACATAAAAATATTGCAATTATCATCAACTCTGCAAGAATTAAAATGCAAAATCTTGTTTATTTGATGTCAAAAAAAAGAAGAAAAGAAATCTGACGGCAAGAAGTTTTGTCAAATTTGTCAAGTTCATACAAAAATTTTAAAAATAAAAATAAAATAAAAGAGTTAAAACTATTTTAGTTCCATAGAGAATGTGAAGCTGTTTCATACAAGAATAAAAAAATTAATGCTGCGATTTGCTCATAGATTTCAATCGTGCTTTTCTCTGCCATGCCTATGGCAATTGCTGCTCCTCGTGAACCCTTTTACGCAAACGGGGCATTCATAAGGTTTCAACCCGGTATGAGTCCGGATGTGTCTCCTAAGAGATGAGATATCAGCAAATGCTTTTGCACATATATGACACACAAAGGGTTTTTGGCCCGTGTGAGTCAGATAATGTGTCTGGAGTTGGTCTTTCCGACTAAAACCTTTTCCGCATGTCTCACACACAAAGGGTTTTTCGCCAGTGTGTATTCGGTAATGTCTATGGAAGTTTTTTTTCCTAGAAAATAATTTTTTACAGATTCTGCACTGGGATGGTTTGTCGCCAGGATGTAATCGATAATGATTTTCAACCTTACATTCCCTTTCTAGAAGTTTAGAGCAGATATCGCAAAGGAATTTTTTGTTATGGGGTCGTATGTTTGAAGGCCCTGCTACTGAAATGTCATCTTTCAAGGACGAAATTGATTCTTCTTCGCTGTCGGATATTTTGTCGTATTCATTTAAATCTTCGGAAAAAATTTCAGTTATAATATGCGCAATTTGTAAATCCTTTGAAGTTCCACGAGTTTTATCATCCGGTTCTTTATTTCCTTGCGATAAATCAGAATTCAAAAGAGAATCCTTGCTTTCTCTAAAATTTTTGTTTAATGAAAGAATTCTTCTAATAACAAAATCTAAGGAATCCAGAAAAAAATCTTTATCATTATTAAATGATTTCCATTTTTTTTCTTCAAGAGACATTCTGAATTTATTAGAAATTTATTTCGAAGAGTAGGTTTAGAACTTTTGATCATAGAAAGATCCAATGCTAATTGTTATTTTCCTTAATAGATGACTGAGAGTCTCAGAATTGTAGTCCTTTTCAACATTTTCCGATGAAACGTTTACCGATGCATTTACATCATTTGCCTCAGCGTCCACCATTCATTTTACATTTGTACACTGTTCGATGTTGTCTTGCATTTCCGTTTCCTCCTTCAGTCAAGCACTAATAAAACTTCGTGATTTTTTTTTTCATTTAGCTGTGCATTTGTTAGTCCAATATATTCACTATCATTCTGTCGAACTTCTAAATGCTGATTCTCATCGATGTCATTCAAATTATACTTAATTATAACTTATAGTAATGTATAGACATTCTAATCGTTCTTATAAAAGAGATAAGAGTTATTCTCACTATAAGCAGCTGTTCTATAGCGTAACTGAAACTAATATCGAGGAAATAATTTAGTAACGTTCAGTTATAAAAATTCACGTCCTCTTAAACATGTACACAAAGTAGCTAATAATTTGACGAAATCAAGGTTTGATTTCCGGAGCTATTTATTGTTGTAGAGGTGATAGCTGATGCCAAAATAATCCTGCAATTGTTATGATTAAAGTAGATTTAATCGATTAAGAAAATATAATTTGATTCGATGCATAAATAGCATGCTAGAGCTTTTTCTATTTATAAAACCTTCTTTGAAAATTTTAATGTCCAGTGTATCAAATTTAAAACACGTTTTCTGTAAGGTAATATATTAGCTATCTTAGTAAATTAAGTGAGTTTGAAATATCGATATCTCCTTAAAAACGAAATTTTGGAAAAGGTTTCGATAAAAAATTGTCTTTTTTTACTTTTTTAAATATAAATTCTATGGTTGATCCCAATCTGCCTCTGTGATTATAGGTTGATTCTTCCTTTTACCATTTTTCAACTGTACTTTAAATGTATACGATATATTTTTGAGTCCAAACTTATAATCAATTTTAGCTACTTCTCTAGATTTACTTCACATATTTTCTTGTGTTTCGTAAGAAAAAAAAAAGAAACCAGAAATAGGATTGCATGTGCTTTTATTTTAACCGATTCAGATAAAGATCTGAAGCAGAACATGTCTGCTTGGTATGTGCCTGCGAATACATATCAGGATTCCTTTGTTTGAATCGTTCCGTTGGATTATAGTATCTATTTGTAAGCATAAGCACAAGCAAATACACGGTCAATTCATTCATTAAGGTTTTACAAAGTGTAGAAAAGATATATATGACATATGCTAAAACAGTATAAGAGGGGACTTTTTGTATGTAGATTATTTTAAGTAGGAAAAAGTGGATTAGAAAAATAAACATTTAATTAATATTTATATTGAGAACATATCTCGTTCGTTATCTAATACAAGTAGCGAACTCCATCATAACAAAAACTGCTGTTGCCACTCGCCATCAATAAATACAGAAAAAATTCAATTAAACATAAATAAGACCTTACATTTGGTCCCGGTCAATGCGAAATTTAGACAGTTTTAAATTTTAAATGGATGCTCTTAAAACATTTAATTTTTTAATGATATTGTTCAAATAAAACGAAATCGGAGCGATGAGCGTCCAATTCATTCAGAGGCACATCTTGGAGGTCACCTGCTGGATCTTGTATTTCTGCAGCGGATTCATTGTTTTCTTCAAAGCTGTCATCTTCGCTGATTGATGCATCTCGTTCGTTGTAAGGCCGATCATGCTGCACAGGTACAGCTTTCAAAACTCCATTACGTGCCGTAAGTGACTTGATCTAGTAGCATATGGTCCCTACTGGGTGAACATCGCAATCGGTCCGTTGAAAATTGGAGAGAGTTCATGATCTCCTTCTTTCGGCCAGTCGCATAATACGAGATCTCCTGACTTAAATGAATGGTGTCTGCGATGAAGATCAGATCTACGATTATTCGCTAAATGTGTTTCATGCACTGAATTTGTGACTTCGGCCCTAGCCAACATCAGAAGGTCAAATTGATCCTCACGTGGCATGTCGTTCATGAAACTTGCAATATGATGTTCACGAGGAAAGCGTGGACCATATCCATGAAGTAAATACAACGGGGATTTTCCCGTGGAATTCTGTTGGTGGTGTTAATTGCCAGTAAAACTTTATGAAGTAGTAAGTCACATTTCTCTGTGCTGAATATCACTGTTATTCAACAATCCTATGTTCCGTCTGATGCTATTATTCACCTATGGACTGACGGACAGTTTCAAGGGATCAATCGTTTGGATTTCTTTGAACATTAATATTGGTACAAATAACATATGGTGCCTAAAGTTGGAATATGTACCCAATTTCCATTTCCATTAATTTTAGGGTTTGATTGGCAGAAACAAGTCCAGGCTAGGTGCCCTTACGACTCAAATGGATCATTATGTATCTCCACAACATCCTCGTTTCACTCGCACTAATGTATCCATGCAGCAAAACCTAGCATAAATAGTCTTTATTTCTAAGAAACTTCCATTGCCGACTCTAGACGATGTTGTTTTGCAAGAAAGATCAGATTTACTTCCTCTTCAAAAAACACTCATCCTTAAATTTAAAAAACTTTATGCGAAGCAACAAAAACAACTTGTTGTGTTAATTGGAAAACTTGCTGACTTATTTTATTTTAATGACGACAACATTGGATTATGTACCTATTCAGAAATTTAAATAGAATTAAAACAAGACAAACCCATTCGATGTCAACCATATCATCTTTCATAACATGATCTTTAATTCCTCAATACTCGAATTTATAAATTATTAAATCACGGAATTTGTCGCCCTTCCAACTCGCTTTATGCTACCCTTGCTCTCATAGGATACCAGCCCTTTTATGAAAGCACTCCAAGACGCGTTGTTGTGGATTTTTTCCGCACTATTAATTCCATCACGTAGATTGACCCACACCCAATCGATTAGATGGAGGATGTGATTAAACGCATCTCAGGACAACGGAACTGTTCCAAAATGGATATAAAATCTGCATTCAATACCATTCACATAAGAGAGACGGACATCTACAAAATTCGCTTTGTCACGCCCGATGGACATTTTAAATTTCTGCATATGCCTTTTGGTGTCACCAATGGTCCATCTACAATGGCAAGAGCGATTAAATTAGCTTAGAACCATCTAGCTCCAAACAATGTAAATACATAAATTGATGGTATTTCAACTTCGCATGATAACTTGCCATCTAAAAGTGCTTTACAAAATTTTTGAATCAACTCGCAACGCTGGTCTTAAGCTAACACCAGAAAAAACCTAATTTGCAGTATCAGAAATTTTCCTTTTTGGTAGAATTCTCTCTGAAGACGACGAACGCCCAAATACAGAACTTAATACATCAGTTGAATGCATCAATACTGCATTACTGCATACTGCATCAATTCAAGAAGTCCGAAGTTTTCTTGGATCCGCCAGTCAATTCAGAAAGTATATTCGCAATTTTTCTGAAATCACAAAACCACTCACAAACTCCCTCAAACGATTAGAAAAGAAGACTAGCAATGCTGACGTTGTTTTAACAAAGGATCAATAGCGTGTCTTCGAGAACTTGGAAACTAAAATTACTTCCGCTCCTATTCTTGCTTATTTTAAATATGGTCTGCCAACTTTCGTAGAAACTGACACATTGTATTCCGGACTAAGTGATGTTTTATCTCAGGATCAGAACGGAAATCGTCGAATATACATCACGAACTTTAAAGTATACTGAAACACGCTACCACAGCAATGAGCTCGAATGTGTTGCAGTGCATTAGGCACTCACTGAAAAATTTCACATTTATCTTCTTGGTCCAAAATTCGAACTTATGGCAGATAACTATACCACCGCATATGTCATAACGGAATCAGCAATCAATCACTAATTTGCCCGATATTTGGTACAGTTGGCTTAGTTTGATTTTACAATCGTGCATCAACCTGGAGAGCAAAATGTTATCGCTGATCATCTTTCCGTTTTCCAAATCCACCTATTTGTTTAACAGTTACCACAAGCTATAATTTAGAAAATTGCACAAAGCAAATGAGAGATGACTTCTGCCAGTATATTTTTCATTTGCTCAAATAGAAAAACTCTAATAAAAAGACAGTGTCAATCACACGTTTTTACAACGTCGATAACAATACTCTGGTACAATTACAGGCCAATGGAATGAAATCTGTAGTAGTGATTCCAAAGACAATGCGTGAACAAACTTTGTTTGCTTGCCACGATGATGTCAAAAAATGATGGACGCCAAAAAAATTTTAAAATTTTATAGCAACATTATTGGTGACCAAAAATGAGAAAAGACAGTAAAATATACGTTCGAAGTTGTCACAAGTATCAAATTGTTAACAGCCGAAATGCAAATGCTTATGTTTTATTGCAACAACTGCCGATTCCAATTAAAAAGTTGGTAATTCAGTCCATTGCTCACATGCAGCATAAGCTTGCTTCAAACCAAAGCTGAGAGCAATAACATGTTTGTCCAGATTTACCATGCGACACGCTACGTGATTGCAACACCATCCGCATCTCTAGCTGCATATACAGTGACCGATGCTCTCTATAACAACATTGTACTTCGATATGGGCCGCCAAATATGTATATATCAGATAGAGGAACTGCGTTTACCGCACGCCACACCGAGCGATTTTTGAAAAAATATGGAATCACACAATCAGTGACCCCCCCATTCACCACAAGCTAATGGTATCGTTGAACCTGCCAATGGAATAGTTATGTCCACCTTGAAAAAAATTATCGACAAAAGTCCAAAAAAATGAGACATTACAACAGGATGGCAATTTTTTATCTTTTATCTTTCTGGGTTTATATTTCTGAGATTATATTTGACATATTGATATATTGATTACTGGAAGTAATAACATAAGCCAATTCTGTTAACAATTTTCAACATATGGTATGATTTCTGATTTATTCGCATGCATAAGGAGCGGAATATATATTTTTTGAATTTTGAAGGGCTCTCCTTTCACCGAATAAATGAACACTCTAGTTGTTTACGCTCACTTCGCAGCCCGCCAATCTTTCCTGGGTAGGCGACAGTTGATCGCTTACCAACACCTTCCATGGTGGCGAAAAGGGGAAACCCATCAGTTAGACTACGCTATCGTGCGAGCCGGACGCAGCGATAATTGCTCCTCTACTAAGCAGGAGACGAACTGCTCAGCTCTTGTACTTTACATCTTCCTTCTATTAAGCGAGGTTGCGATTAAAATATTGTTCTAAAAATATTTTAATTTGTACTTATTCCATCTACCTTCTATTAAGCAAGGTTGTGGTTAAATATTATTACATTTATATAATTTAATTTGTACTTTGCATTTACCTCCTATTAAGCGATGTTGCTATTTAAATATTATTATTCTTTTAATAATTTAATTTGTATATTTGTTGACTTTTATAATAAACTGTTTTAAAAACTACAGTCCACTACATTGTTTTACTGAGCTGCAGACATTTTTTTGTCCGTCGTAGCCAATCGATTATTGAAATATAATGACTGGATAAATTTAAAGTTTGTGTCTTGAAAGTTGAAAATTATCAGCAATGCCAACGACAGTGGATATTACTGAAAAAATTAATCGTGCAAAAGGCGCGATTAAGGCCAATGTCACAAAAATGGAAACATTCCTCGAAAATGATGATGAATATTCAGCATACGAACTGGAAATTAAACTGAGAAAAATCGGAATACTGCAGAAGAAATTAGATGAGCTTCTTCAAGAATTCTTTTCGATTCCAGATTTGAGTCCTCTTCAAGAAATGGAAAAGGATTTTGAACAAGTGGAAGGCCGCCTTGAAGAATTGGAGGTAAGAATCACTTCTATTCTCGATTCTTTAAAATCTCCATCTAATTTAAAAGAACCGATTGTTGAAAACATCAAAAGTGAAGTACGCTTGCCAGAAATTCCACTCCCAACGTTTTCTGGAACATTTTGTGAATGGGCTACTTTTAAAACCCAATTCATTACGTTGGTGTCGAATAATGACAACTTAAATGACAACCAGAAACTGTATTATTTAAGAGCGTCTCTTAAAGGAGAAGCGAAGCAGTTAGAATCATCTGATGATACATTTGATTCTCTGTTTGAGGCCTTAAAAGAAAGATTTGAAAATGAAAGATTGTTAGTTGATCATCATGTTCTTTCCATATTAAATTATGTTAAAATATAGCAAGAATCAGCTAAGGAGCTTCGTCAGTTAATAGATTGTGTTAAAAAGAACATTCGGGCCCTTAAAGTTCTAAATTACGAGCAAAATAATTTATCAGAAATTTTGTTAGTTAATGTAATTCTTCAAAAACTTGACAAAGAGTCAAGAAAGCAGTTTGAATTTACTCTAAAAACCTCCGAAGTTCCACAATTTGATTTCCTAATATCCTTTCTTGAAAGAAGAAGTTCTATTTTAGAAAGTGTTTCGCGTTTACCAGTTTCCGCGAAAGCGACCTTTCCTATGAAAAATTCAGCAGGAAGAATAAATTTAAATAATTCATATAAACAAAATTCTCTAGTTATAAAATCAAGAAACAAAAGCAGTTATAAGCCTTGTATTTGTTGTAAAGGCATGCATTCCTTATATAAATGTATAACCTTTCAAAATATGAGCATACAAGAAAGAAAAGAATTTGTTTCCATTCGTGGGATCTGCAAACTTTGCCTTCGGGATCATGCCGGTTTGTGCTCTTCTAAATTCAAGTGTCAAGTTAAAGATTGCCAGATGGCCCACAACTCCCTACTACATGAGGGGAGAGGGTCACTAAATCAACCCACAGAAGAAGTGACCACCGACAGACCCTTTCACCCCCACAGTTCAAATGTCCTTGAACCTTCATCTTTGATGGTTCGAAGAAGGGGGATGTGTTCGACCTTCGCTATCTCTCGATCGGATGACATGTGCATATTGCCGACAGCACTAATTTATTTTAAAAATGCGTTCGGAGAAAGAATAAAGATCCGATGTCTGATTGATTCGGGGAGCCAAGTGTGTGCCATCACTACTGAGTGTGCTCAATTATTAGGATTAAAAGAAGAAAAAATAAATATTCCTGTTTCTGGATTCAATGACACTTATACCACCATTAAAAGAAGGATGGAAATAGAAATATCAAACTTGGAAAATGATTTTACTAGATATGTTTCCTTTTATGTAGTTCCTTCAATAACAAATTTAACTCCGTCCAAAAGACTAAACATCGATATTTCCAAATTACCTGATCGAATAAATTAGCAGATCCTGGCTTTATGACACCTAATAAAATCGGAGCTTTAACAGGATCAGATTTGTTCTTTGAAATGTTGAGGCCAAATAAATTTTATATCAAGAATTCTAGTATAATTTTGCAAGACACAATTTTTGGTTACATCGCAGGTGGTAGATACGAAATCTCGGATAATAATCGACAATTTTGTGGGCTTGTAATAGATTCTCAAGATATTAACAAAACTCTGCAAAATTTTTGGAATATTGAATCAGCGGGAGAGGATACTCCTATTCTAAACAGTGAAGATGAATTGTGTGAAAAACACTTCCTTAAAAATTATTCAAGGACACCTGAAGGCAGATTTATTGTAAAAATTCCTTTAAAAAATGATAAACAATTGGGAGAATCTCGGACTCCTGCAAAGCGGCGATTAGATAATTTATGGAAGCGCATTAGTAGGGATGAAAACATGAGTTCTCTTTACTGTGATTTTATGCGTGAGTATCGAGATTTAGGTCATATGACAGAAATTAAGGAAATGACTGAACCTGAACTCGCGGTTTACTTGCCTCATCATGGAGTTTATAATCCTTTAAAGTCACCCACAAAAGTTCGTGTGGTCTTCAATGTTTCTGCTCCGACATCTAATGGTGTGTCCTTGAATCAAATTCAATGAAACGGCGGCACTGTTCAACAAGATCTGTTTACCATAATGATGCGTTTTCACAAACATGAATTTGTATTTACATCAGATATCCGCATGATGTATAGGCAAATATTGATCCATCCTGAACACCAAGATTTGCAAAGAATAGTATGGAAAGAAGGTCCAGATCAACTAACAAAAACGTACCAACTCAATACAATCACTTATGGTACAACTAGTGCACCCTATTTAGCCACTAGAACCTTAAATCAGCTAGCAGTTGATGAAAAGGATAATTTTTCAGACGCATCCAATGTTATTCAGCTGGATTGTTACATGGAAGACATCTTAACAGGCTCAAATACCTTAGAAAACGCTAGAGAACTGCAAACCCAACTTGTTAACTTACTTGAAAGGGGATGCATGACTCTCCACAAATGGTGTTCTAACTCTGAAAGTCTTCTTAATAATATTCCAAATCATAAAGATTATCAATTTCATCCCTCTAAATAAATGAAGCCTGTCAAAACTTTAGGTGTTTTGTGGAAACCAAATCAAGATTGTTTTTCATTTAAAGTAACCATATCAGCTCAAAATTCCTATACTAAGAGAAGCATCCTTTCAGATATTTCTAGAATATACGATCCTCTAGGTTTAATTGGTCCAGTTGTTTCAAGAGCCAAAATGTTTATGCAGAAGCTGGGGTTATTGAAACTGGGTTCGGGTTATTGAAATTGGGCTTCATCTAAAGATGTCGCTAGTGCATGGATGGAATTTAATTTACTTCTACCCTACAATGAGAAACTGGAAATCCCTCGACATTTTCCTTCTAGTGACAGAGTAGTCATTCACGGATTTGCAGATGCTTCTACTGCAGCATATGGAGCCGCAATTTATGTGCATTGTTCTAGCAACTCAGATGCTGTATATTTGTTGTGTAGCAAATCACGTGTTGCTCCACTTAAACCTGTGACTATCCCCCGACTGGAGCTTTGTGCGGCACTATTATTATCCAAACTGACACATAGAGTAATAAAGGCTCTTGATATTGAAGTTTCTGAAATAGTGCTCTACTCTGATTCTGCTATCGTATTAGCTTGGCCGAAAAAACCGCCCCAAGAATTAAAAACATTTGTTAGCCATCGGGCAGCCACTATCCAGGAGATGACTAAAGACTTTACTTAGAAACACGTATCATCAGAGGAGAACCCGGCAGATCTCCTTTCAAGGGGTGTGTCTCCTGATTCCCTTCAATATAGTTATTTATGGTGGAATGGTCATTCATTCATTAGAAAGGGATCAAAAACTGAAGAATCATCTGTGTCTGAAACAATCACAGACAATGACTTTGTATGTGTCAGAGTCACTAAATTTTAAATTTATGTTTATTTAAATTCATTCTTTAATTTGTTTTATATATTTCTTGTATGGCAACCAAAAATATAAAAGTAGTTTCTTTGGTTGTTTTTTGTGGATTGGCAACGGGAAAAAAAAGAGAGAGGAGAATAAAGATGGCGATGTGATTGTTTAAAATTGTGTGTGATTTAAAAAGGAAAGTTTTGATGTTGAAAGTTGTGAGTTGAAAGAAACGTTTGATAAAGAATATTATTTTTTAAAGCTCGAACCTTATTTGCCTACACGTAAGCCAAGACATAAATGTGTGGAGAAATAACCTGATGGATTTCGACCGAATTTGAAGAAGTGAGCTTTGAAAGGATTTCGAGAATTTGAAGAATTCCAAGATTTCTAATATTTCGACTCTGGTGAAGAGTAAGCTGTTTTTATTATTATAGAAGTTGTTGAAAGAAAGTATATAATTTATAACATTTATTGAAGTTTATTTGGAATAGTTGGTTTAGAAATGTTGTTTTTAGGAAGATGAAAGAAGGTAGCTTTGCAGTGGTTGGCGGAGGAATTAGGAGAAACTATTACGAAAGATATGAAAGTTGTTGATTTAAAAAAGATAATACTAGGAAGTACGGAGTATGAGGAGGAGTTTGTGAAAGAATTATTAGAAAGAATAGTTAATGAAAGAGACGAAGGAATTAAGATTCAAAATGAGTTTGAATTAGAAAGGAAGAGACAAGAAAATGAGTTTGAATTGGAAAAGAAGAGACAAGAAAATGAGTTTTTGTTAGAAAAGTTGAAGATAGAGGCATCATTTGTGAATAGTGGTGTTGGAAGAGAAATGATTTCTCAAATTGAAAGGATGCAAGAACAAGTTGGATTGCAAGGGGTAATGCATAACTTTGATCCCAAAGAAGGTGATAAAAGTTTTCATATAATATTATTTGAAAGACAAGCTAGAAGAGTGCAGATTAAAAAGGAAAATTGGGTAACTAATCGAATTGGACTATTGCCGTTGGAAATGGCGAATTTAATTGCCCGGAAACCTGAAGAAAAGACAAACGATTATGAGCACATAAAGAGTATATTATTGAAAAGATTTAAATTGAGCCCGGAAGCATTTAAAATAAAATTTAAAAGCCATTGTAAATCGTCTGAAAATACTTGGCGAGATTTTGGGTTTGAGTTGGCGAATTATTTCAACGAGTGGATTATGGGATTAAGAATTAATGATTTTGAAAGTCTGAAACAACTTTTTATTGTGGAGCAGATGATGAAACAGGTATCTAGAGATATTCAACAACATTTTATTGATTATTGGAGTAAAATTATTTCAGTTGATGCTCTTTCTGAGAAGTTAGATGAATATGAAAATGCAAGGCAAAATAATAAAGCCTCTTTGTATCCATCGTATAGAAATTTCCGTCAAGAAAAACAAAGCTATTTTAATAAAAGAAATCATATCTTTATTGAAGAATATATACAAGAGTCGAGTAATCACAGGAGATTTGATAAGCGAAATTCTTTCAAAAACCCAGTTATGTGCTTCAACTGCGGGCGAGCAGGACATTTGGCCAGATTTTGTCGGGATAAGAAAGAAGGGAGAGGAAGGACTGAGGTTAAAGTGGCGGAATTCAAAGTTCTTGAAGAAAAAGAGAGCGAAAGCAAAGTATTCACTGCAAGATTCAACGGTGAGGTTGTAATGGAAAATCAGAAAGAGGTTGCTGGTTAGCCAAAGATGTCTGATCTTAAAATAGTAAAAATTTCATATGGAGAAACTGAGTAAGAAGCTATTGTAGATTCAGGAGCAGAAATAAGTGTGTTTAGAAGCAGTGTGGTGGGTAAAGAAGTAGATTCTAAAGGATACATATTGCTGCAACCTGCGTTCGGTACGTGTTTAAAGGCTGAACTAAAAGAAGTGGAAATTGGATTAGTGACGAATTCGTATATTACACCTGTAATTAAGACGATAGTGGCAACTCTGGATGGACTAAATGCTGACATATTATTGGATATGGAAACATATGAAGCATTGAAGGAACAAAAGAGAATGTACAATCCAACTGTCACAGTTGCTGTGAACTTAAGATCAGATGCTAAAAATGAAGCAGTGAATGTGAGTGTGAATAATGAAATGGAAGAAGGGGAGCCGATAATAGGGAAGTATGATGCAGAAGAGAATAACAGAAATAAAGCAGAGATCTTTAAGAATCAACAAAGGAGATGCAATACTCTTCAAGAAGCATGGAAATTGGCTAAGCAAAACAAAGGAGGATATGTGTTGGAGGATAATATGCTATACCATGAAGAGATTATGTGTGGAAATAAGGTAAGATAGCTAGTGATTCCTGAAATTAGAAAGAACAAGATACTAGAAATTGCACATGAATCAGTATTTGGAGCACATTTCCCAGGCAGCAAGAATTGTTGGAAACACATTGGTGATTGGTCGCATCCATTGGCTACAGCTCGCGAGTATTTCACTGATGTTGGCGTTGCATTGGCGCGATGTCGGATTCTGACCAGTTATTTTGCGATAATATCTTAAGCTCGCATTTAGCTTGGCGCGACCTCGTACGCCGACGTAGTGAAAATGGTC
Organism: Argiope argentata; assembly: GCA_026289955.1. Lineage (NCBI taxonomy): Eukaryota > Metazoa > Arthropoda > Arachnida > Araneae > Araneidae > Argiope > Argiope argentata. The sequence goes on along the minus strand of JAOUZG010045065.1, from coordinate 833,007 downwards.
GTTTCAATGTAATCGCCCCCTACTCGCGCCGATATCAGGAAAATCGCTTTTATTAGACAACACTTTATGAATATATTTTAGGAATTTCCCATGATTCACCTGGTGTTTGTTGTATTTTGGAATTCAACCAGCAACGCGTGCTATCATTTCAAGAAACTTGGTAAGTGTAAATATATTTATTACTGTATATTTTTTTAAATAGTATAGTTTTTATTCTAAATAGTGAATAAAAAGGATTTTTTTTGTTAAGGTTGTTCGAACTTATTGATTACCTGATACAAAGAGTTGCAAGTGATATTATTAGCGTTAGGTGAAAACGACCATTAGGCCTAATCCATTGTTAATCACGCTGTTTCATTTAGGAGCTAAAACTTTATTAATTGAGTTATCGTCATTTCTTTTCTTGCGTGTATTTTTTTTTCAAGTGATTTTATTTTTTGTTATATTTTTATTTTGAGTGTTCTTAAATTATTCCAGCTATTTTTCCTCTTTTACAATTTCTTTCGGTTAACATTTTCAAATAAAAGAGATTTTTAAAAAGTATTAAATAACGTTCTTATTTATTGGTATGGCAATAAATTTGTGTAATTATATTTTTATTTTGACGTCAGGCTAAAAAAAAGCTTAGCTTAGTAGGTGATAACGCGCCAAAGATAGCAACCCCGTTTTCTCTAATATGGCAACCCTTTTTAGCTTTCACATTGAAAAGAGGAGTCTCGAAAGATTACACAAGCTCGTTGTTGGCGACTTTTGGGAAAAGTGTGCCAAGTAGGCGGTTAAAATACGATCGTATTGTAAGGTTAGGAAAAAAATCTTTAAAACTTGGGATTGAGTAGGCATTTTTGAATACTCTAATATAAATAGTTTATAATTGTGTCATATTTCGTAAAATAATAACAAATTTTACTCCCATTAGTTTGAGTTGTTTTTATTTTTCTTTGTTATTGTAAACACTATTAAAAGTTTGTCTACACAAACCATTATCATAGCAAAGCTATCATGCCTATGAAGTGCTGTAAAACGTTTGCACGTTAATTACACATCTTCATTTATCAACAAATATTTATTGTACTTTTAAAATAAGTGAAAGCTCAATCATTATTTTAATTAAGAAATATGCTTTGTAGATTCATCAGATCTGCTCATAAAGGGAAAGTTAACCTGAAGAAAAGCATATACATAATATTTTATCTGCATTGCTAAAAAATTATGAACAGAATGACTGGACATTGAATATAATGCCTATAACTGGTTGGCAATGTATGAAAATTCATATTTCATACAATTTCTAAAAATGACAAAATGTGAAATATATCTCCTATTCAATGAATGGAAATTTTGTGCACTTCAAAACTGAAAATGAAATTTGAGGTAAAATAAATTCTATAATCAATCAGAAAATACGAGCAACAGGAAAATTTGTCCTTGTTTCTTTGAAAACTAGTGTGGGAGATTCTATTCCTGAAGTCGACAAGAGGCAAAATGATATGTTGATAATTATAATGTGTGAGCTAGAGTATTGTTTCTACTGATTGTAACTGCAGAGGGAAATTAGAAACAATTCTATGTAAGATTTCAATTCAATTTATGCTTTAGAACTTGCTTAGGATTGAAAATATTCCTGACCATTATATTCCTGTCAGGTCAGTTCCATTTTGCCAGCCCAGTGGAAGCAGCCAAGGTGTTTTCAAACTTATGTGTAAAACAAAAGGCCAAAATATAATATGCCTTTGCATGAAACATATAATGAATTTTCAAATGTTATCCAAGTCTACTACATTACAACAAGTAGGATTATTTCAATTTTCATTTTTTTTATATGAAAGCTTTTTTCATTTATAAGAAAAGAATCAATTTTATTTTGCATAACTTTCATTTTCCTTTATATATATAGAATAAATTTTATAATAGCAGCCTCTTTTTTTTCAGAATAGCAACTCAAGCAATGAAAATTCTAGTTAACTGAATTAATTTTTCCTTTCGTTTAAATTCTTTCTTTTTGTTCACAATTTTAAATGTTCAAATGAAAGAAGTTTTAAAAAGTATTAAATATCGGTTTTAGATTTTGGTATTGCAATAACATTTGTATAATTATTCTTATTTTGACATGAGGTTTAAAAGGCTTAGCAGAATATATTTAAATATATTTACTGTAAACTTCAAAACAGAAATTTCTTTAAAACTTGAGATAATGCAGGCATTTTTTAATACTCTTATATAAATAGTTTCTAATTATTTCATAAAATAGTCACAAATTTTACTCCCATTAGTTTCAGATATTTTTTTTTTATTTTTCTCTATTATCCTAAACATTATCATGTTTATGAAGTTCTATAAGACTTTTACTTGTTAAATACTTTTCTCCAACTATCAAATATTTTATATGTACTTTTTTTAATAAAAGGGAAAACTCAATAATTATTATAATTATTTTCTAGGCTCATGAAAGGTGACCAAAAAGGAAAAGTGAATCTAAAGAAAGGTTTCTTATATAAAGCAGATGATTCAGTTATACATATATATAATATTTACATAAATTGTGTGGTATTTATATAAATTTGTAGAAATTTCAAATGCTTCAAGTATTATAAATATTTTTTAATTAAATTTTGTTTATAAATGATGAGAAAATATTATTTATTTATTCATGATAGTTATCGAGTCAGTTTCAGGATGCTGCTTGGGTGTACAAGTTCATTACAGAAAATTCAGCCTAATACTCATTTTACCTATCAGCCTATATCATTTTACTTTGTATTTGTGAAATTTTATTTAATAAAGGTCTTTTTAAATAAATTGTTTTTTTTCCTTTCTCCAAAAAATAAAAGGGGAAAATAATATATATATTTTTAAACTTTTTTCAGAAGTAATTTTGTATAATTGAAAGTGTTTGTTTGAAATTAGGCATTTGTTTAGAATTTTCGTGAAATGTTAGAGTTAATCATACACCAAATTTGGTTCTTATGCTACAAAGCCAAGTTTAAACTTATAATAAATAAATAAATATTACAAATTTCAAATAATTTTTTTATTTGTAAAATGTTGTCTATTAGACACTAGCTAACACTGACATTTATAATGAAGTATAAAGTTTCTTCAACAAGTATGTAAGTTAATAGTAAACATAAAGAATTTCATGCAAATAAAATGAAGAAACATATAATAGGAATGGCATAATTTAGAATTTTAAACAATTTCTAACCATTGCATTAGAAAAAATAGGGAAATGTTCAAATTATGTTTAAATAGAAATTTGTGCTTTATTCATTATTTTTTGGTAGTTGTCTTGTAGAATGTTATTTATTACACACTCCCTAGCACTAACATTTATAATGAGGTATAAAGTTTCTTCAACATAAAGTTTGTATGTTAATAGGAGTTTCATATAAAAGAAAGAAGTGTTGCATTTTGTGTATGGAATTTTTGTATAATATTCAGAATTTGTCATAGATCAAATTTGGTTCTTTTGCAACTAAAACAAACCTTACTATACAGAGATCTAGAAAAGATATTTAAAGTAACTTGTTAAATTGTGCTTGTAAAAATATTGCCTATTGAAGAAACACATAATAGGAATGCTATAATTTAGTGTTTTAAACAATTTTTAACCAATGCAGTAAAAAAAGGGGGATGTTCAAATTATGTTAAAATAGAAATTTGTGTTTTATTCATTTCATTTTAGTAATTCTTTTTTTATTGCTTACATTAAACAATATAAAAGCTTATAACAAACTATAAGAATGTACATATAGTTATATATATTTTATAGAACTATATAATATTTTTAATAAGAATTATATAGTCTTATATAGAAAATAGAATTATATAAGAATAATATGCTTTGAATTTTCATGAAATGACTTTTAAAATTAACAAATTGTACAGGCAATATTAACAATTTAATAGTATATATATATATATAATTATACTGATTAATTATGCAATTGAAACTATAATTATGTTAGCAGTTTTCCCATGCATTTAATGATGAAAATAAATAGGAAATATAAATGAAAGAAACTAACCTTGTATAGAGATATAAGATTATATTATTAGAAATAAGATGTGCAAGTGATCAAATTTAAAATTATTTCAGATAATTGTAACATTTATTTATATTCCTTAGAGCAGTAAAAAAAATGTAATTTGAAAATTTATAGAGTAAGATTGTGATAAAATAATATGCTATAATAATAATTAAGAAAGTCAAAGAGTTAAAATTAAAATAATGAAACATATCATTCTATGGAAAGCAAGTGTTTTATGGAATTTTAAATTTATCAAAATAAATAGCAAACAAAAATATTCATAAGTAAAAAAGAAAAGTAAACTACTTAAAAAATATTTATTATTTTCATTCGTTTGAAAAAAATTGGAAAGTACAATAATTTTCACTATTATGACACTAAATTATAGGGTTTAAGAAAACCAAATAACCAATAAACTAATATTTCAATTTGATGCGGCAAGTGTTCAGTAATAAATCGCCCAATGATTGATATTTGGCCTCCCATTGCTAAAAAGCATTGGGAAATGGTTGGTAACATATTGCCCATTGCTAAAATACATTGGAAAATGATTGGCATTGGGTCGTCCATTGCTAAAATATACATTGGATAATGATTGGCATTGGGTCGTCCATTGCTAAAATACATTGGGAAATGGTTGGCATTGGGTCGCCCATTGAAAAAACATATCGGGAAATGATTGGAATGACGTCGGCCATGAGAAAGCACATCGGGAAACGATCGGAAATTTCATCGAAAAGAAGTCGGCGCGATCATCGCCCGGCGTTCCGCCGTGGGACAAGACCAATGTTGGCGCGACATCGGCTTCCGATCTCGGCCCGACGTCGCGCGTTCTGCGTTGCGATGTGTGGCCAATGGTTGGCCGACGATCTTTTGCTGCTTGGGTTAGGAGCTCGGAAAACAATTCAGAGGATCAAATTCTCATTCTATTGGCCAGGTATGAGCAAGGAGATTAGAGCATATTGTAGTTACTGTCATGGTTGTCAATGCAGAAAAGTAAATCGTTCAGTTGATAAGATTCCAATAACACCTGTATGTCGTCCCGAATTACCATTCCAAGTGGTAAATGTAAATCTAATAGGTCCTGTAGAACCAATATCGTCACAGGGACATAAGTATATTCTGCGTTTGATGGATCAACATTCTAGATGGCCAGAAGCAGTCCCTCTAAAATCTTTGAAGCTAAGAATACGTGTGAAGCTCTGCTGGAAATTTTCAGGAGGACCGGAATTCCCCAAGTGGTTGTAATGCACAATGCAACTAATTTTACATCAAGTTTAACGCAAGAGTTTTTTAAAATTTTAGGAGCTTGTCCATGCTTTTCAACACCGTACCATCCGGAAGGAAATGGTTTAATTGAGAGATGGAATCAAACTTTTAAGAGTATGCTGCATCACATTATCAGAGAGGAAGGAACAAGTTGGCATAGACAAATACCATTTTTACTATGGGCTTATAGAGAAGTTCCAAATGCAACGACAGGTGTTCCACCTTTTCTGCTGATGTATGGAAGAGAACCAAAAGGTCCACTGTCGGTATTAAAATTAGCTTGGACTGGTGAGATATTATTACCTCTAAACCTGAAAGGATCAGTAGAGAATTATTTGAAGGAGTTAAGAGGAAAGTTAGAGGTAGCAACAAGAAAAGCAAAATTGAAAAGTGAGGTACAACAAAGTAAGTACGCTGAATATTACAATATTAGAAAGAAACCTCGAGAACTTATACCAGGAGATCAAGTATTTGTATTAATATCGGACTCAACCAATAAACTTTATGCTAGATGGATAGGTCCTGTTGAAGTTGTGAGGAGAGTAAAACCAAATTCCTACTATTTGAGGATGCCTGGAGGGAATTTAAGATTGCTCCATGTAAACAAGATGAGGGAATACAAAGCAAGAATTCAGACTATTGGAGTGGTTTATGATATTGATGAGGAATTCGGTGAGATATACGAAACATCAAAACTTTCAAAACCGAGACACAACAAAAGCAGTTGAAGGATTTGCTATATCGATACAAAACTTTGTTTTCTGGAAGAATTAAACGAGCTAAAGTTGAGGAGCATGTGATAAAGTTAAAAGCTGGAGAGGAAACCATGAAACCCAAAACTTATAAGATACTGGAGAATTTGAAAAGAGAAGTGGATGCACAAATAGATGAATTATTAGAGTTAGGATTAATTGAACATGTAGTAAGTGAAATAGCACACCCAGTAGTACGTGTTCATAAGAAAGATGGAACCATATCGGTATGCATAGATTTCAGAAGTTTAAATGCACTGACTGTACCTGATGCATATCCGATGCAGAATATGATGGAGTTGAATTTCTTAGTAGTGAAGAAAAATTTTATAACGGTGCTAGATATGTTGAAGGGATATTGGGCTATACCAATGGAAGAAAGCAGCAGACATTTAACAGCTTTCCGAACTCAACAAGGTCAGTATCAATGGAATGTATTACCGTTTGGATTAAGGAACGCTGCTGCAACTTATCAAAGAGCCATGTCTAAAATGGTCCAACCTATATCTGACTTTGCTTGTGCTTACATTGATGATTTAGCAGTATTTTCTGATACGTGGGAGGAGCATATTAAACATTTGGAAGAAGTTTTCAAAAGATTGGAGTATTTTAATTTCTCAGTAAATTTGGACAAGTGTGATTTTTCAAGACAGAAAGTTAAATACTTGGGACATGTAGTTGGTTCAGGTAGGCACAAACCTGATGAAGAAAGAATAAAGGCGATTCAAAACTTAAAATCTCCCAAGACAAAGAAAGAACTGAGGAGTGCATTAGGATTATGGAACTTTTACAGGCATATATATTCCAAACTTTTCAAAAACTGCTTTACCATTAACAGAACTAACTATGAAGAAAGTGCCGAAAGAAATTCCATGGAGTAAAAAGGCTGAAAAAGCATTCAACGAGTTGAAGGCCGCATTGTGGGGAATTACAGAATTAAAAGTTCCTGATATAGAGAAACCATTCTACTTGCACACGGATGCCTCGCAGACAGCAGTGGGATGTTTTCTAGGCCAAATGGAGGAAGGAAACAATGTACATCCAATAGCTTTTTGAAGCCAGAAACTGAGTCCAACACAACAGAAGTGGTCTACGATCAAGCGAGAAGCGTATGCTATTATTTGGGCTTCGAAGAGATTTGAAACTTTACTTTGTGGAGCTAAGATCTTCTTGCTAACTGATCAGAATCCACTAGTGTTTCTTACGAGTGATGTGCCCCAATGTCCAAGATTGCAGAGATGGGCGTTAGCCATTCAACTTCATGACATCGAGGCAAGTCACATAAAAGGGTCAAACTAAACAATGCAGATGCGCTATCTCGACTGTAAATAGAAGAAGACGAATTAGAACTTTATAGAGAATTTAAGAATTTTTGGAACTTTAAAATTATTTATTAGTAGGGAAAGCCTATTGATAAGTGTAAATGATGTGACCCTTATTTTTTTTTTGCCATATTAAATCTTTGGATCTAATATGACTCTGGGGGGAAGGTGTCAGGGTCACTAAATTTTAAATTTATGTTTATTTAAATTCATTCTTTAATTTGTTTTATATATTTCCTGTATGGCAACTAAAAATATAAAAGTAGTTTCTTTGGTTGTTTTTTGTGGATTGGCAACGGGAAAAAAAGAGAGAGGAGAATAAAGATGGCGATGTGATTGTTTAAAATTGTGTGTGATTTAAAAAGGAAAGTTTTGATGTTGAAAGTTGTGAGTTGAAAGAAATGTTTAATAAAGAAGATTATTTTTTAAAGCTTGAACCTTATTTGCCTACACGTAAGCCACGACAGTATGTGAATTAAAACAACCAGAATAATGCACTTTACTAACTACATCTGAATGTAACTCTGTTTTTTCTCATATTATTTTTAGTAGTAATAATTATGTGAAATTAATTAAGATTCTTAGTTATATTTTCAGATTTATTTCCAATTGTAAAGCAGTAATTGCACCTAAAAAAGGGCCTATTTCTTCAGATGAATTTAAAACTGCTGAGGATTGAATGTTAAAGTGGGCACAAACCCAAGATTTTTCTAAAGAGATTGATTTTATCTCAAACGAAAAACAACTTTCAGGTAAATGTTATCTAAAATCTCTTAATCCTTTCCTAGATCATAATAATTTACTTAGATTTGGAGGTCGACTTATTAATGCTAAATTAGGCTATGACCAACAACATTAGATAATTTTGCCATCTAAAAGTAAATTAACTCGTTTGATAATGGAGCATTATCATAAAAAAGTATTTGCATGTAGGTCCTCAAACTCGTTTGTATCTAACTAGACAGAAATTTTGACCAATTAACGGCAGAAACCTAGCAAGAGATGTAGTGCATAACTGTGTTATATGTGTAAAAAATAAACCTGCTATTATAGAACAATTAATGGGTAATCCTCCTCCAGAAAGAGTTAATGCCAGTAGTCCATTTTCTAACACATGTGTTGATTTTGCCGGCCCATTTTTTTTATAAAATATAAAGGTTAGCGTAATGGTGCAGCACCCCACAAGGTTTATGTAGCTTTTTTCGTTTGTATGGCTACTAAAACAATACACATTGAAATGGTCAATGATTTAACTTCTGAAGCCTTTATCTATACTTTAAAAAGATTCTTTGCACGTAGAGGGAAATGTTTTATTCTCTTTTCTGACAATGCTACAAATTTTGTTGGTGCTGGAACTGAATTGAAAAGGCTACACAATATAGTTACATATCCAGATGATAATGTGGGTAATTTTTTGGCCTCTGATGCTATCAAATGGAAATTTATTCCTCCAAGTTCACCACATTTTGGTGGACTTTGGGAGGCTGGAGTAAAGTCGTTCAAATATCCTTTTCGGAGGGCGGTTGGAAATGCAAATTTAACATATGAAGAATTTAACACCATTATTGTAGAAATTGAGGGAATTTTAAACTCCAATTAAACCGTCCCATCACTCCAATTTCTTCTAATATAAATAACTTGGAAGCTTTGACGCCAGAACATTTCCTTATTGGAAGACCAATAAGTTCAATTGCTGAACCTGAATTAATTAATGTGTCAGATAATCGCTTATCTAGGTGGCAGCGGGTAGAAAAATTAACCCAACATATTTGGAAAAGGTGGAGTTGTGAATATTTAAATCATTTTCAATAGCGTCAAAAATGGCAATTTGTAAAATGTAATGTAAAACCTGGCATGATGGTAGTACTAAAAGAAGATAATGTTCTCAAATGCAAATGGATACTCAGGTCGAATAATTGGTGTAATACCCGGTAAGGATGGATGTGTACGTGTAGTGAATGTAAGAACAGCAAACGGCACTTTAAAGAGGCCGATATCTAAGATTTGCTTACTTCCTGTTAAAACAGGTAATTAATTGGATGTATTGTTGAATAAGTGTAATATTTATATTTTCTCCATTATATTTATAAAATGTGTTCATATATATTGTATTTCAATTGTTATTATTCAATCATGTATTATTTTCATGAAGCATAGTATTTCTGTATCTTCCACGCATGTTTGTATTTGATTTGTTAGTAATTATTGTGTGCATTGTATTAATTGTAGTAAATTTAAGCTTTCTAATGCAACTATTTCAAGTTTTTCAAATTTGTCAGAAAGGTTACTTATTGTATATGCATGATGTATTCTGCAAGTGTTGGAATTTAAAATTCCAATGTGTGGCGAGATGTTTACGCTCACTTCGCAGTCCGCCAACCCCTCCTGGGTTTGGTGACAGTTGACCGCTCACCAACACCTTCCAGGGTGGCGAAAAGGGGAAAACCCTCAGTTCAGACTACGTTAGCGTGCGAGCTGGACGCAGAGATAGTTGCTCCTCTACTAAGCAAAAGACGAATTGCCCAAATTTATTACTTTAACATCTACCTCCTATTAAGCGAGGTTGTGATTTAAATATTATTATATTTAAATAATTTAATTTGTATATTTGTTGAGTTTCAAGAAAAACTGTTTAAAAAACTACATTCCACTACTTTATTTTACTGAGCTGCAGACAACGGGTGCATTCAAGAACCGCATTTGTATAATTAATAACATTTTAAATTAACATCCCTTACAGAATCAAAATTAATCTTGATGTTTCAATTAATGATGATGATACCGTATCTGCGTTTTAACGGAGAGGGGATGCAGTAGCTTGAGAGGGTAAATACCCCTGAGAACTGTAGGGCAGAAGTCTTACAACTAGCTAATAGGAAAATGACACTCGCACATTTGCTTGCAGAACCCGTTTTTCATATAGAGTGTACGTTCAGATACAATACCTATAGAATATACGTTAAAAAACAACCATGTTTAAACCCGGACTCGAACCAGGAACCCCCAGATCACGTGGAAGACTTGCTACTCCTTTGCCAGGGATGATTTAGTTTTTATACAATAGTATCGCACTAAAAACAAAATCTGAAAGGAAGTCATAATTTAGGATTGCAGTCGAATGATGTGGCCTCATTTTAATTGAATCTTAATGAGCCTAAAAATATATACAGGCTAAAGCTTTAAAATAGAAAAGAGCAACCTATCAAAAATTATTACATTAGGGAAATATTTTCAAAAAATGAATTTTATTTTATTGATATTGTATAATGCAGCTTAAATTTTTTTGACTAAGGAAAAATCAATAAGAAGCAAATAGCCACGATTATACTTTGAATTATATTTTAATTTCTGAAAATAAAAAATGGAAATATTTTATAAATATTATAAGAAACAGAAAAGAGAAACCTTTATTTTTATTATAAATTTTGTAATAAAATTTATTCTTAAGAGAATCTCATTGAATTTCAAACCATTTCCTATTTCTGAGTGTAATTAAGAGTAAAAAATTCAGAGGAAATATTCTGGTAAAAGCTGGAAAAATAAATTTATATTTATGAGAATTAAAATCTGATTCACGTCTTTCATTTTCCTTATAATACCTTCTCTCATAGTCAAATATATTTAAACCAGACGGAATTTTTTATTTTTGAAATTAATGATCAAAATACACTGAAAGTAATATATTCAAAGGAATTGTATCTCTGAGGATAAAAAAAATCATCCAATACCCAAGATTCTACACTACCTATGCAATAATAATAGGTGATCTAGATAATAATCTTTATTTTAGTTTTAACTCAAATGGTATGGAGATTGAAATAACTAAAACTATGTCAAAAATAATTACATAAATCGAATTTTAATTTTAAAAATTACATATCAAATTTTTTAATTTAGGTCAAAGAGCTCTAAAGTACATTCTTTAACAAATGAAATATTCACAATTTATTCATCGTTGAATATAATTTGACAAAATATGAGTTATGAAAATAAAGTTTCATCAATAACTTTTATAACCTGAAATAGATGGAGAAAAGAAAATCGTCGTTGTTGCATCTATTTAGCGTTTTGTTATAAATTTCTGATAACTCGCATTTTTTTAATTGGAAATTAATGGCTCGATAACGGTGCCAATTTTTCTAAAAATTATTATTTATGGTTAGATGCACCCTTACTTCTTTTATAAGAATGATGACAACGTATATTACCGACCGAAGACAGGAATTTCAGGTAAAACGCATCATAAAGTTAAAAACAAATCTAATGGAAATTCGAATGATAATTCTCTGCATTTAAGTCAAATTGTCCAACAAAACGTTAATAAAAAATCTGAGCTGATAAATTTGTCGAGGTTTTGAAATAATGAAAAATGTCTTTCTTATATCTTTCTCAAATAAGAACAGAAGTAGGACTTTTGGACATTCTCAGGATGAATGAGTTCATGGACATGATCAATCTCTGCTGGTCACAGGGATGAGAAACAACAACGATGGAGCATCCGTCCTATTTATGCATTGGGATTTATTTGGTAGAGGATAAATATATATATATTTCAATTCAATAAAATGTGCTATAGTTATTTTTCGTTTTTTTTTCTTTGTAAAAATCTTTTGTGTTATTTTCTATGAAGAATTCATTGAATATGATTTACTAAATTTGGTGGCTATTTAATTTTTCTTGGAATTTAAAGCAATGTATTAATCTAAAAAAAACAATGAAAAAATTATTTTTTCGCAATAATTCAACAACAGGAAAATAATAAAAAGACACGATAATGGCTCATAAAAGGAAATATTGAAGATTCAATTCCACAGCATATTAAAACAAAACAGAATTTTACCAATCGAGAAGAGATTATGTTAGAAGAAAAGGTAGAATCTTTAAAAATTAGTTTAAATAAGTTGTAATACCAAATTGATCAAAACTAAATTTTAATTATGAAACAAAAACTTGAAAGATTTTATCAAAATAAAGTCTTAAATTGAAGCCAATCAACATTCAAAAATGATTCGAAACATATTTTTTTTATTAACAATGGTAAAAGAAACAAAATGAAACGTTACTAAAAACAATTATCATCATAGAATCACTTCAACAATTGACTACATTGATTTGAAATAAGTTTTAATTTTTTTTTAATGCATAAAACAAATTTTTACCTGTGAAAAGATGATTTGAGATGGCGTAAAATTTAGCCACAAGGTTTATTAGGGAGATTTGGAATTTATAGTGGAAACATGCTAAAAATTAGATTATTTTTTGATTAAATGAAATTCTAATGAATTTATAAAAAATAAATCGTTATTATCTGATAATAAAAATGCTCTTTTACTAAATTGAAGTCTATTTAAACATATAAATAAATTTAATTCTCTAAATGCCAATAAATATAAGCGTAATCGCATTCATCTTTAAAGTGTAAAGATTTCATAAATAAATGAAAAAAAAAACCTGTTCTGAGTATGAAAGAATGCAATTTTTTTCCATAGAAATCACCACAAAATCACCACAAAAAATTCCCAAAAAGGAAAAAAAACAGACATGAGACATTTTACGAATTATAAAAATATTTATTAAGTATTCACAAAGTACAATAAAAAAATTCGTTATTAGCAATAAAGTTATTTTTTACCATTTGTCTAAATTTTCAAATTGGAGCAAATACTAATATTATTCTTTGATTAAATATCAAGTTAAAAAAGGTCATGGACTAAATCAAAGGGAAATAAAATTTTGTGGTCCATTGTTACAATTATTAATCGATCATAAGTTCATTTACTTGTAAAAAAATAATGAAATCTGAACAGAAAAATATATATTATTTCTGTTCAGATAAGAAGATGAAAATATCTTATGAAATGCAGATATTTTCTTCAATAATCCATTAAAAAGTAATACCTTAGATGTTTCACATTTATAAATATTATTCGTCAAATAGTAGAGTTCGTAAAGAAATTTTAAAAAAAATTATAATAATTACAAATTTTGAACCTCAAGAAAGAATTCAAAGTAGTTTCATACTAGATTAAAGAATTATTTCTATAGGAAAAATTTCTATTTATTCTATAGCAATTATTTCTATTGGAAAACAATTTACAACCTTCGAAATTTAATTTCGCTCGTGCATCCTCCTAAAATGCTTTTTACAATCGCTGCTGTTCGTGAAAGACTTTTCGCAAGCTGGACATTTATAAGGTCTCTCTCCAGTATGCGTCCTGAGATGCACTTTAAGATTACCCTTATGAGCGAAACCTTTATTACAGACATCACACACGAAAGGTTTATCTCCAGTGTGTAAGCGATAATGGCTGATTAAGAATTGTAATTTCTTGAATTCTTTAGGGCATAAACTGCAAGAAAAGCTTCTTTTGTTAGGGGGCATTCCTGAAGGTCCAGCCACAACATCCTTGTTATATATTGGTTCTTTCACATTAGAAACCCCTTTTTTGTTCTTACTTTGACGCTCAGAGAGCACTTCGGGTGAAATATTTTTATCATTCACACATTTTGACTCGGGACTTTTTCCACTTATCGGATGATATCTTTCAGATGGTGGATCAGAATTCAAAATCAAATTCTCACTGTCAGAAATATTTTTACTATGCGGACGAGCTTTTGTGACGACACTTTCTACTTTATCAAAAAAATTAATTTTATCGTTATTCAGAGACTGCCATTTGGTTCTTTCAAAAGACAGTTTACATTCTTCATCAGTTGTTGAAGACATAAGTTCCATTATACGTGATCTTCTTTCCTTTTGTATCTCAAAACCACTTGAGCCGGCTGCAACTGGAGTTTCTTCAGAGGCTTCAGAATGGACGTTTTCAGATCTGATAACATATTCAAGACTTTCTGAAGATTCTCCAAAAGATGCACCTTTTATGCTTTGGGCTTTCGTCGTCGGTACAATTAAAATGGGATTAAAATAAGAGGTAGCATTAGGATTCTTTGACTGTGCATTCTTGGAGGTCTCAGCAGATGTCTTATTTTTGTTAGCTTCTGTCTTAAGCGGTTTTATTCTTTCATAATATTGAAACTGTGATAAATTCAAAGGCTCAGAATTTTTACTTTCGTCATGATGAAAAATCTGACTTTTGGAACGAGAATTGTCGTTTGCATTTTCCGTAGAATTCTCTTTCACTTCATCAGGCTTTTTATCCCATTCTATTTGGCGTTGTCGTGAATACTTGGAGTCAAATCTTTTATGGAAATGGCAAGCATGATTTTCCCCATCTGTCACTACCTTACCACAACTTTTGCAATGGTATTGGTCCATTAATATTCAATTTAGATAGAATCTTGTCTTGTCAAAAATGTAAAATGAATTATTATTGAAGATATAAATTTAAGTTTTTTTTCTTCAGATTCTTATATGGTTGCCATTCTAGTCACTTTTAAAATTTTGCAGCTCTTCCCACAGTTAAAGATATTCAACACTTGAATAAATTAAGAATTTCTCGTTTCCTTTAGTAACATGCTAGAGCCCATCGTTCTCACTTTAAATGCTGGATACCCTCCTATTTGGTAAAGCGCGACCTTTTATTTAAGATTTTGTTTCCCTTTATGATTTTATTAATTAATCTACGATAATATGTGATTTCTTTTAATCTACAAACCAATAAGAGCACATAAATATACGATTTAGAAAGTCTTAAACTAGTGCAGGGATAATGTTGAAGAAATGGGTGATAGGAGAAATTTTCCTAACCTCATTTCTCCAATTGATTCGAATTTATTATTTTTAGTGTATTTTCATGATTCCTTAGAACAATGAAAACTCATATGAGTGTTAAGAATGTGAATGATAATAAAGTAAAACAAGATGAAAATAAAAGGATAAGAATATAAAATAGAAATATACATGCGCATGAAATAAAAATTTACATTTCACCACATTAATTACATTTTATTGAAAACATTTTCTATAATATGATTCTTTCAACTTCCTTTATAGCAGTGAAATGTTTTGAAATTCAAGAAGATTCTCTTCAATTATTCAACTAAATAAATTATAATAGAATGAAATTAAGACTGTTTTTTTTTCTTTTACTCGTACCCCTTAAGAAAGTACTTCGTTTTCGTTTTACTTTCTAACTTGAAAATATCTTTTTCAAAGCAAATTTAGGATTAATTACTTCTAAGTTATGTTGAGTCAGCAGAAAATGTATTAAGGGTTTTTCAGGAATGGTTCTGAAAAGAAGTATATTAACAGTAAAATAAAATCCTGAAACATTTATTTTCTAATTTCCCTATAATCGTTTAATTTTTCAAAACTTGGAATTTTTTATTTCAATTATTTTTGAAGTGTAAATTTTGTTGATGATTAACAATATATTCCACAATATGACTCTTGTTCTAAATTAAGATGCACTTAAAGCACTGAAAACATATTTTTAATAATATAGCTTAATTTTTTTGGATTTATTTTGTTTACAGACTCAGCACACTGTCAATTATTGAAAATTAATTTCTTTTGAAATAATACTTCACCCTTTGCATTTGGAAAAGAAACCGATGCAAAATAAAAATACTTGGTCATTTACTAAGATGAGATAGACTCTGTATCGCAACTTAGGATTAGGTGTTTTTTTTTTTTGCAATATGTAAATTTATTTCAATAAATATTTAGAAAGAATTCCAAGGGTTGTGGATCCCTGGTGATATCGGGTTGAAGGTTCGAACCAACTCCACCGAAGAACTGTCTGGTAAGTGGATATGGTACTTGTTAATCCATCCTGCATAACCCTTCCTTTGGAGCGGCGTTGTTTGAATGGAATGAAGCTTGCTCAGGTGTCCTCCTCGTCATATAATCACGGTTCAAACTTACGAGGTCCATCCCTAAACAGTTTTAGAGTAGCTTTAAAACAGGACGTTAAAATATCTAATTTAAACTACAACAAACTTCGAAATGACGCATTACATTGTTTTCAATATGTATTGGAGTCACTTATGAAAGGATAACTACAAAATTGATCGATATCTAGATACTAAAAATGATATGTTTGAAAATATATGAAGAAACAATGTAGTTCAGATGAAAGTTTCTTTACAGTGAGTCACCAGTTATAAGGAAGGGATGTCAATTATTATTTCTGAGGCGAATAACTCTGAATCTAATTTTCATATTTTTGTTCACATCACACTCATCACATTTGCTTGCATGGCCCCTTTTTAATAGGGGACAAATTCACACATTTTATAGATACAGCACAGAAGAAGTAAAACCATTCCCTAACCGGGAATCGAACCCTGGAGGCCCCAGATCTCGGGAAAGAATGTCTACTCCCATTCAGGAAATTTTCATTTTAAAAAAACTTTAAAAAATTCAAAACATTGCGAAAATCTAGTGAAAATATATCATAAAAGCAGAATAATTCAATAATAGTTGTAAAATGCATGAAAAAGAACATTAAAGCATGTTTAAGAAGAAACAGAAGAAGAAACATTTAGGCATGTTTTGGTTTGAATTATTCAATCATTATGTATTAGTGGCGTTCTAAATTTTTATTTCTGAGGCGAATAAAAAACAAACTTCTTTGTAATGTTTGTGTCACCTCTAGAATGGCATTTGCCTTACAACGCATATGCGAATGAAGATGATATCTGTTTTCTCTTCAGCTTACAAATTTACAGCTGCTAATTGTAATAATATTTCTTTGCTATTATTTCATTTTTTTAAATATAGTATTTACAACGATTTTAGGCCACAGAAATTTCAAGATGACATTTTTTTAACAGAATCTCTTGTAATTGAAACCAATTATTATTTTCGAGTGCAGTTAAAAGGTAAGAAAATCATTAAAAAGATTATGACAAAAGTTGATTTAAGGTAAATTTCTGTTTTATGGGAATTATTATTTAATATTAAAATCTGATATTCATCTTCAATTTTCTTTATAATACCTTCTTTCCTAGAAATATATATATAAATTTTGATTGTTGAAATGAATCATCAGAATGCACTCAAAGCAATTTATGCAGATACATTGTGGATCTCAATAAGAATATAAACGAAGGGGCAGCACTAATAATTACGTAACTGGAAAGTTGATTTTCAATATTAGATTTTGGGTTTTTGAAAGAGGGGCAAAGGGCTCTAGCACAATTTTGAAGAGAAGAAACGTTCATAATTTGTCATCCATCGTTGAATACACTTTAGCTACAACAGAAGATACGAAATTTTAATTTCATCAACAACGTTTATAAGCTTCCTGATGATTCTTTTCAGGTCTGTAAACGGATTTAATATTTTTTGAAGAATCCGTAAAAGAGGCGATTTCGTTAGTTAATCGCATGAAGATATAAAATGGGAATGAAACACGAAATTCCACTTAACGGTGAGCGACTTGATGCTTTCGTTGTTTTGAAACCGCGACTAATTTAAGAGCTCAGAATTTTTGCCTTCTTTCTGTCTTATAGAAATGCCGAAAACTGTCATTCAAATCATCTGTACATTCGCCTTTCGTGTGTTTTATCTGATTGTCCAAACCTTGGTAGTGAATACACGCTGTCATCATTCGTGTAAAAGAAGCAACGGCCATTCTCTCCATAAGTCACTACGTTGCAGCAGAGTTGACGCAGGTATCGAGCCATTAGTTTTTAATTGAAATAAATTTCCGTATTTACAAAAAATTATGATTAAGAGTTTAACAGTTTCAAAAACAGAGATTTACTTTTTTTTCAGCTTTTTCAAGTTATAACCGCTGTAGATGACATTTAAATATCGTAATATTTCGTAGTTAAAGTAGTCTTCGTGATTAAACTATGTTCAGCGATAAATAAATGTCGAATGTTTCATTTCTTAAATAACGTGCCCGTTGCCAATAAATTAAAAACAAATCTCGTTATCTAATGACTAAAATTAGCCTTCGCTTTATGTAATTATTTGTGATATCATTTCGCCTCGATCTGCATTCCAACTGAGTTAAAATAAAAATAAAAATTATGATCTATAGTGTCTGTTTCTGTCATAGAGAGAGAGAGAACCATGAGTAATGGAAACTTTTTTAACCTGAGCACCACGATTGATTCGTATTAATTACTTTGAGTATATTTTGATCATTTCAAGGATCAAAAATCCTATCTGGTTTAAATATATTTGTTTATGGAAGAAAGTACCACTTATATAAGCATAGGTAAAATTGAATCAGATTTTAAAATTCAATAATTCTGTTCAAATTTGAAATGAAATTTACCTAAACTTCTGTTCAGACATGTATCTGTTATCATCTGCTTCCTGTACTTTTTTCACGCATGACATCTTCGAACACTTAACTCAATTTAGTAAATAGTAATATTTAAAAAATAATATTTGAAAATAAATTTTTGAAAAATAAAAGATTTTGACTTGCCTCTTTTTTACAAAAAAACATTGCATTTGCTGGTTGTTTGAATCTTTTATCTAAATAAGGCTCCTTTTACTCACTCCAAATATTAGTAAAAGAGGGTTAACTTTTAATTTTTTTTTGAATTAAAATATTCAATATGTCATTCCTTTGCACTTGATGTCTTATCATGCATCCTCGTGGACACATAAACTGCTACTAACAAAGAGCTCCAAAAAACACAAAATTTAAGTAATAATTTTAACAGTAAGATGCAACATAATATTAACGGTATTATAATACCCATTTCATTCAATATGTATGATTTGTATCCTGTTTCTTTACAACTTATTTAATTGTAACTCTTGCAATTAAATAAGTTGTAAAGAAACAACACTTGTAGATTTCTTACACCTTTGATTCACATTTCTACTCTCGATGAAAAGCATCAATTCTACAAATCAAATTTCCAGAAACACATTATAATGGAATCATTTTTATATAGTTTCCGAATTATATGCAAAGCAAGTTTTGGAAAGAAACACTGGTTGTGCCGATTTAGGCTGACCTCCAAACCGGTATGCATGCCTTATATCACAGGTTCTCGGTCAAGAAAGCAGATATGGACTCTGTAGGTCTTGACCCACATTGGCTGTCGTGCCACTGGGTTTATCTCTTTAACATCCAAGCTCCTTTCAAGAGGCACTCCCTTTAACATCCAGACTTTCTCGGTGTGTCTTGTACCACATGGACTCTTCCTAGCTGAGGGGCAGTTACTTCCTGGGGTCTGGAGCAATAAACCTGTCACCGTTCAACAATGAGCAATTGCTTTGCGGTTTACAGACAATGAGTTGCATTTTCTACCGGTCGAAGTGTTCTAATGTATTGACACTTTTTAGTGTGAAGCGTTTCGTTCATCGACTTTTTGGGGTATATTTTTCATCACCAAATCTTTGATAATTATTTTATAATATAATTTGGAAAATAATTTTTTTTTAAATTTATATTAGATTTCAAACCATTGAAATAAAATCTGGCATTAATATCAATTAAAAAAAACTTTATTTTATTTTGTTTTGTTTGATTTTCCCCGATATACTTTTAAAATATTAATTCTTTTTTTTGGCATAATTTAATAATACATAGAATGTAATATATATTAGAATGCAATTTCTTCTACATTACAATAATATATGACATGCATATTGTATATATGAATGTAATTGGGATACTTTTATATGGTATAGATGTCGATGCAATTCGGTAATAGACTAGATAATGTTTTAAATCTTTATATAATATTGAAATAAAAACATTCTTTGAATTAAAAAAAATTGGGAAAACAGAGCCTTTTGAAAGAAATTTCGAAAATAAAACGTTCTTTTAACACTTGGCTCAGATTTCTGTTATTTATTGCCTTCAGTATTCCCTTTTCTTAATACTGAAGGCAATAAAGGGCTTTTATAATACAAACTACTATCTTCATTGAATTTTTGAATATAAATATCATTTTAAATTTTTCGATTGTAATATAAAGATAATTTTTTTTTTACCTTTAATCAAATTTTTAAAGAAGTTTTCATATTTTGTTTCCAAAAATTCATACATTCTTTTTTTTACTTAAATCATCGAAAAAGAGTGTAAGATAAATTTACATTCCAAAAGTTTTTTATTTATTTTACAACTAATTTTTATTTATCTTTAAAAAAATTTAGTTAATCCAGAGACAACATTGCGCTAAAAGTCATCTATCTCATCTATCAAAGTAATTCGATAAATGAGATAACATGTTTTTAAAATTTTATTTAATACTGACATAAAAAAATTGTTCAATAAAATCCGGGAAAACATTACTCAGTGAAATATATTTCGAAAACACATTCTTTCAGTTTCCAGCCTGAGAATTTTACTTTAGTTCCTCATAAATATTACTTTTTTGGTATAAGCCATCAAGCTAATTTTTTCAAGCTTAGTTTCTTATCCTAATATGTTATTTAAGTTTTCTATAGTATTGTTGAAATAAGATCTAGTTACAATAAAATAAAATGTATTTTTAAACGAAAGTTCTATATTAAGTTTCAATAAATTTACGTATGAGTGAATCACGCGTAATTTTTTAGCAATCACTTTTCAATCATTGAAATAAAAGTTAGAACAAATATCTACAAAAAATTCTTATTTTCTATCTTATTAAACTGTTGAAATGTTGTTAAAAACAGTTTGTCAATAGTAGATAATGTGTATAGACATATGTCAATAGTAATAATACTGCTTAATTTTTTGGTGCATCAAAATAATTCAGGAAAAAGACGGGATGATTTTAAAACTTCATTTTACAATGAAGTAAGAAAAATAAATGAAATTCGAGAGAATGTTAACCATCAAAACAGCTAACACATTTTTTGGTTTACTTTCATTTTCGCTTAACAGATAACTGTTACTTCATCAGTAACAGGCAAAGTTGGTTTAATTTATCACTGAATTCAAGTTTACTTTCGCTCATAATGAAGAAATTATAAGCTGTTAAATAAAAAAAATACTCTGATAATGAAAATCGTCTCACAATATGCAAAATAAAGAGTAGAAATTGACAACTGAAGAAAAATGTGCAGAATGGCATTCGTGCAAAGCACTTCCCATTTACATAACTTATCTCACTCTAAGGAGGGGAAAACCAACAACTCCATTTTTTTAGGGTGAGGGTCTTTTAAAGCTATTTGAAAGACGTCGTTTGTACTTGTCATCTAAACTTATGACAGCCTTTTGAGGGTATTAGAGGCAAATTAGAGGCAATGTCTGACGGTATTAGAGGCAAATGTTACGAATGGTAAGATTTCGTCCCTGGTTTTTCTGCTATACATCAACATAGATGGAGAACATATCGGTCAATGTTTTGTTGAAGCATTGTAACTGTACATTTGTTTGAGGGTGGTACACCGTTGTCATACAATGATCTGTATTACACAGATTGACGAGAGCTGTAATAAGTCTGGATTGAAAAATTGTCCCACGATCTGTGATAATAATTCTCGGAGAATAATTTCTTCCAACAAAAATTTTGCTACATCTTTGGCCTCAGTGAATAGTAAAGCTTTAGTGACGGCATATCGAGTTAGGTAATCCGTGCAGACTATGATCCATTTATTTCACCGAGTAGATTTTGGAAATATCCCCCAGAAGATCGATTCCAATGCGTTAGAAAGGTGCAATAGCCTGAGGAATTGGGATTAAGCGTACAAGTGGTCATTTAGGGATGGATTTTCTTCTTTGACACTCTCGGCAATGCATAACATACCGGAAAACATTTCGATACATCCACGGCCAGTAAATTCTTTTGCGGATTCTTTCATAAGTTTTTGCGGAGTCAAGATGTCCTATGGTGGGTTCGTGGTGAAAATGTCTAAGTATGTCAGCTCGCAGATGGTTGGGAATAGCAGGTAACCACATCTTGCCATCCGGATCAAAATTCTTTCTGCAGAGGACCCCATTAATTACTTCAAATGTCTTGTTTTCGGCGGGGAGGGGATTATTCGAAGGGTTCATTATGGCGATGCCGGGATCTTTCTTTTGTTCTTTCGCAAAATACATCTTCGTAATGGTAGCTAGAATTTTCTCAGCAGTCTCAATATCATCGTCCACAGGATTTCTTGAGAGAGTGTCGGCATCTCTATGCCTCTTACTAATTTTGTATTTTACTGAAAAATCATATTCTTGAAGACGTCTTGCCAATCTCCCAGAAGGATCCTTTAAGCCCATGAGCCAGCACAAGGAATGATTATCAGTTATGATGGTAAAATGCTTTCCGAATAGCCTACGACCGAAATTTGTTGATGGCCCATACGATCGCAAGATACTTCCGTTCTGTAGTGAAGTCGTTCTTTTCCGCGTTTGCTACAGTTCTGGGGGCGTATGCTAGAACTTTTTGCACTTTATTTTGAATTTGGATTAGAACAGCTCCAATGCCATATCCACTGGCGTCTATATGAATTTCGGTTGGGGCATTTTCGTTGTATTTTCCACATATTGGTTCAGAGGTAAGAGCTTTCTTCAGATTCTCAAAAGCTTCTATCCTGTCCCTCCCCCAAAGAAACTTTGTATCACCTTTTAGCATCAACTTCAAGGGCCAGCTAGATAACAAAACCCTTTAATGTATCTTCGGAAGTATGAGGAAGTCCAAGAAAGCTTCGTATAATATGTATATTCTTCGGTGTAGGAATATTGCTTACGGCTTTTACGTTGACGGGATCTGGTCGAACTCCCTTACTTGATACAAGATGATCCAGTATTTTTAATTCTCAGGCGGCAAAAAGACACTTCTTTGGATTAATCACCAAACCAACTTCCAGAAGGCATTTCATAATGAGACTTAGGTAAGATGGTCTTCAAACATTTCTGAAAACCCTATTATGTCATCTAGATAACCAAGACAAGTTGAACATTTGAGATGGCGTAGCAAATTGTCCATCATTCTCTCAAAAGTTGCCGGCGCATTACAGAGTCCAAAAGTCATAACTTTAAACTCATATATTCCTTCTGGAGTAATAAATGCCATCTTCTCACGATCCGCTTCATCTATTTCTATCTGCCAGTAACCAGAGCGGAGGTCCATAGAAGAAAAGAACTTATCGCCCTTCAGACAGTCAAGCGTATCATCAATACGCGTCAGAGGATGGGCATCTTTTTGGTAACCTTATTGAGCTTGCGATAATCTACGCAAAAACACCAGCTACCATCTTTCTTTCTTAAAAGCACAACGGGTGATGACCAGGGACTTTCGGACGGCTGGATAATATTTTCATCAAACAAACTCGGTAAACTCAATGATTGATTGGAGTCTGATCACCATTGTGAGTCCTGTGTTTCACATTCGTCCATGCGTCTATAGATTTGTCAGTCTTCTTAAAAATTTCCGAAAATGTTTAAAGTAGTTCGGTTAGTTGAGTGTTTTGCTCCTTACTTAAATCAGAAGATATTATCGGACTATAAACCTTCAAGGGATATGACGTCTCTTGCGGCGTATCATATTACTTTTCGGAAATCACACATAAATGTCCTTCATCCAGGGGCTCGACTAAGCATATAAACATTCCTTTAGGTATGATTCGCTTTACCGACTGAAAGTTAGCAACCCATATCTGACTTTTCCCGTTATGTTATGAAGATATCAGGGATGGTACAGCAATATGGCGATCGAAGAGTAACTGTTTATTTCAATCGACGACCGCATTTATGCATCTTAGGGCTGGGGTTCCTGATACTGCTATTTTAATTAAAGAGCGAAGTTCAAGGGTGTGCTTCTTTGTGGCATACAGTTTCCATGCGTTCAATGCGGAAAAATCATGGGAAGCATCTCCTAGAAATAATTCAATCTGTCAGCAATCTAGGCTGAATTAAAGACACAGGTAGCTAGAAATAATTGCGTTTATTAGCACCAAGCAACTCGCTGGAGAACAGAATTAAGAACTGAGCAGAACTCTGCTTTTATACCTCTGGAGGACATTCGAGAATCTTCTCGCTCGAATAGTAAAGAATGTTCTAGAATCATCTTGATTTTAGGTAAATAATAAGATCAATTTTAAATTAAAACCCCCTGGATAAAACGCGCTGGACGGGAATCGAAACAGGGACCAAAGGATTTACAGTCTAATGCTCTGCTGATCCAGCCATGGTCAATTATGACAGTCGTTCTTTTTGCGGCAATATGTAATTATATCTTGTTCAAATTTTCAATCGTTAAAAAATACTTTTATTCATACAAGTTCAAGTAATTTTTTTCAACTTGCAGAAGATGACATTTGATGATAATACAGTTTTTTTTCAAAAATTGTTCATTAATTTTAAGTAATTAGTGAAAAACAAATTTTCTTGGCTTTATAGAAGTCCCTTGTAGTGATTGTAATTGTTAAGTTGTGCCTGTTTCATTAGTCTGGTTCGTAGGACGCTGGATTCACATCCCTTGCACTTCGATTTCAAACCTGGTCAAGTTTTCCATGACGGGAGTAATACCACTGAAGATACTGAGTCAAAAATTATCGTTATTCGGGTGCTCAAGGATCCTTCTCCTCAAAAGCTATTGCACCTCCACCTCTTTCAGTTGTAAAGTAGAACACGAGAACAAAAATGGTAATTATTTAATAAAAAAGTAACTAAAATTAAATTTTTCCAAACTTACTAAATTTTTCCTACTATCCAAAGTAGGAATTGATTTTTTTTAAAAAAATTGTTTTAATATTACTTGTTTTTCGTTTCTAAAATCTTAATATAGAAAGTTTGAAGCTAAAGAAGACTATAGAAACTGAAAGATGAAATCTAAAGAATACCTTCTTCCTTAGGCGCAGCTTTTAGGAGATTTTTGTTTAAATATGTAAACCGAAACGCTGTCAAAATAATAAATTGTTATCAAGCATGGTACTCAAGTTTCATTTCCCATGCATTCTATTCATAATCTGTTTTAGTACTAGGATTGCTTAAGTCTAACCCATGGAAATCACAGATACTCGCATACAGAGAAGGCTGCAATGTAACATCAGACAAATACATCTTTACTAAAGCATAACCCACAAACTCAAACTTTGACACATGGATCTAGCACGTTATTTAAGAAACAATAAATGCAACATGTATTCATCGGTTTTAATCTATTATAATTATATTTAGTATTACTAAATTTAAAAGCGTTCATTGTTT
Source organism: Argiope argentata (assembly GCA_026289955.1). Taxonomy (NCBI): domain Eukaryota; kingdom Metazoa; phylum Arthropoda; class Arachnida; order Araneae; family Araneidae; genus Argiope; species Argiope argentata. The sequence continues at coordinate 807,625 of JAOUZG010045065.1, read as the reverse complement.
CTAGCAGAAAACGGTCGAAGAAGCAGAAACCGAAGTCTCTACTTCAATAATAGATTTTCATCAAAGTCCCATTTCTCATGTTGGAAAATCTGTTGCAAAACCTTGAATTTTTTTAGCATATATTTATGCCAGCTCAGTCGGGTGCTTAAGTCAAATGAATCAACGAACATCTTAGATGTTTTCATAAATTAAGGGCAGATTTGAAATATTAGATGATAGTTCCATTATAAAAACAAACCCAAGAGATAAGATTTAGAGAGTAAGGCTCTAGCGCGTTATTTACAAAATCGTGCATTAATAATTTATTTACCGGCTCAATCTACTACAAGTATAATTAGAAACTACGCAACTTTAAAAAAGGAACTGATCATCTACAACAAGAAACTGGTGAAGAAACAAAAACCGAGGTCTTCAATTTAATAATAGCTTTTTTAAATGTATTTTTGATAAGAAGGGATTTTATTTAATTGTAAATTGATGGATCATTGCCGTTGCAAGTTTTGTGGCAATATATTGACATGCGGTGAGAATCTCCTTTGCAGCGTTCATACATTTGACTACACGAATTCACACTCACATACTTTTCCAGAGAATACCTTTAACAGCGCACAATTGTGGACTCCTTGTGAGTTTCCGAATTCTGATAACATTTCACATATTCGGGTAAGTGATGTTCAAACGAAAGAAAAAAACATCTTTTATGGTTTCTTCAAGTAATGAGTCTGGTTACAGATCCGAAAGCGAACTTCGTGAAGCTTATAAGAAAATGAAATGTGTCGACGGATTTGCTGAAACGGAAAAGAGCACAGGATTGAATGTTTCTAATTTTGCTTATGTAAAACCCAATGAGGAATGTGAAATATTGCTTGAAGATGAATGGCAGTCTTTTATGGACTCCCTAGAATTGGTCTCTGAAAACAATTGTTTGGAGGAAAATATTTCTGGAACTTCAAATTTTTCGGTGAATGATGCTTTTCTATCAATAAATAAGGAAACAAAAAATGACAAGATAGAACATTCAAAATATCCAAAGGAGGAAAATATTGTTCTGGGGGTACCTGAAAAGACACAAACGGGAATCAAGGAAACAGCTATCAAAACGAAGGAACTTATCTCTCCCATGAACCACAATACTGTTGAGGCAGGAACTTCTTGAATGTGCGCAAACACGAATAAATTCCATAGTGATTTATGTCCTATGAAATTCAACAGGATGGATCATTTTGAAATTCACTATAGAAGACATACTGGCGAAAGGCCATTTCAATGTCCAATTTGTGGTTTGACATTCACGAGCAGAGGCATGTGTAAAACCCATATCAGGAAAGTGCATGGGTGAAATCAATGAGTAAAATACAGAAATATTTCTTTTACTCTTTTATGAAAATACTTCACTTTCTTATCGGAATGAGCCAATGTTGTTACAGATTTATTTTTAAAATTAATTATCTGAATTTATTATCTGGACGAAGTATATTTCTTGATATCCTATTTGTTTAATTGATGATTGAAAACAAAAATATGTTTTCAGCCTAAATGAGTTTATATTTAAGTGTTTATGCTTTTGGCTTTGTTTATATCATTTTTAAAAACTTTAATCCCTGGTTCCAACTGTCGCCAATTAATATCAAAAATGCAAGTCACGCTCTTAATCAAGTGAAAACAAAGAATTATTTCTTTAATTCAAATTTAAATATTACAGCATTGAAAGAAAATACTGTTGCTTTCCCAATTTTTTAGATAATTTTGTAAACTTTCAACACGAATTTTAGGATTTTAAATAATTTGAAGATTATGGCATATTACACGAACAAAAATAATTATCGATCCATTAATAGATGTAATAATAGTTTGCTTTAATTTGATTCTGAATTGCTATGCGTAGTATTTTTTTAGATATTTAATGAATAATATTTGTATTTTCTTCTGTTGAAAAGTTTAGATTTAAAATAAAATATATTATTTTATTATTGACGACTATCATGAAGAACTTCTTAATTTATATATTGAAAATCGTACTTAGCAGTAGATTTTTTAAGTATTTTTGTAAATGCTTAAAAGAATATTTTTTAATTATATTAAACATTCTAATATCTGTGTGATACATTTGGTCTTTCTAAAAAAATATTTGCCATTATTTTCTATTAAAGAAATAAATTCTATACACTATTTGGTTATTATATATTTCGTTGACTTGTGTAATTTCTACTAATAATAATGCATGCATGGGTACGTTTTTGGAGCATTGGATGCTTGATTCAAAGCTCCAAAATTACTCTTGCTCTTAAATTTTACAAATCCAATTTTTACAATTTAAAATTTAGTAAATTGGAATTTATTTTTTTTAAATTTATTAAACTTTTAATGTATTAAATATTAAGCAGTATTTTGTATTGTTTTCACTAAAATTTATCGCCTAAATATTATCGTCCGAACGATTCAAAAATTCAAAGAATTATCATTTCAAGAATTAATTTTAAGGTATATATATATATTCCACAACAAATTAGCTGAAATCCTTCAAACTTATTTTAAAGAAAATTGTTATATCGTTTAAAATGCAGTTCTTGGAGTCTCGTAGTTTCTTCATTAATATTTCCTCTTTTATATTTTTCCCATTTTGATAAATGATAAAATTTTTATAGTTTTGATTTTTAATTAGGATTTAGTTTCGAATCTTAAGATAATCTAAAATTCCACAAATGGTTTTTCTCTTTCTTGTGATATAAATAGATGCATAAAAATGTAGATAGAAAATTACGAACTAATATGACAATATTACACGACAATATATTTTTTTAAGAAAATTTTAAGGATATTTTTATGTAGAAATGATTAAATGCGGTTGTAAGAAAATGTTTCGCACATTTATCAGTGAAATATCTTCATGATCCCGAATCTAGTATGCATATAATACGGAAGCCTCTATTTTGCAGGTGATGCTAGGATTAAATAAAATTGTAGCAGAAAGAAACAAATAGTGATACGAAAAATACTTATAAAATAATGGTAGATTTTATACTATTAAAACCCCTCTGTGTGTTCAGTGCATACTACACGAAGTTATTGCGGATTTATCGGATTCTAATATTCATCGAACCGCTTTGTTAATTTCAATTTGTAAATAAAATAGGCCGGCTTTCTGGCTCAGAGGTAGGGCGTCTTTCTCGTGTTCTGTGAGTCTCGGTTCGGGCATGGTTGTTCTTCTGAGTTCTATCTGTGAGATGTGTGAATATGCCCCCTGTAAAAAGGGGATGTGCAAGCGCTTGTGTGTGTGCTTCATTCTCATATGATCTAGAAGTCAGACTTCTGCCTTCGAGTGCTCAGGGGTCCATACCCTCAGAAGCTACTGCATCCCTCTTGCCGTGGAAAAAAGCGGACACGACATCATCATCAGTAACATATATTGTTACAACAAATATTTAAAAGAAAGAAATATTAAGAATCTGAATTCGGGAATATCTTTTAAATAACCTTTTGTTAAATTAGATATCTCCTAAGTTAAAATTCAACTTCAAAATTAGCTTACAAACTTTGTTTCCCTTCAGTCCTTTGATTATGGGTTATTTGTCCATAGACCACGCGAAAACAAACCCGTTAATCCATGTTATGAAATGGGAACCAAAATGAATTTTTAGCTATTTGAATCGAACAATCCGTATATGTAAAATATAATCATGACAGCGAAGAATCAAAAAAATATAATTAACGCGATAGCTTTATAACAAGTATTGATTACAAATTATTAATTAGTTTTGAATGCCCAAACTTTTCTTGAAGGATTGGAAAAATAATAAAATAGTTTTATTGATAAGAGTTTAGGTAACCCTCATTTTAAAATAAAATAAAAAAAAAGAAAATATTATGTCAGGAGAGCGTGAATACAATTCCTGAAAAGATGGTATCTTTAAAGATAACTCGTGAATAGTATTAAGATTCAAACAACTAATTTCACTTATTGCATTTCAAAATAGTAAGATCAAAGCCCAATAACTCTGGAACAAAGATCTTTGACTAAATAAACTTACTATGAAAAAAAAAACTAGCTTTCAGCTCAGTGCAAGATTTGCTTTTTATAAGGCAGGAAATTTATTTCGGTTTTTACACGTGTTAATCTGTAATCTGAAAGGGAGAAAAATTGTGTTTAGCATTTATTACTTTGATGCATTCAAAATTTTTATTTAATATAAAATCCATAAAAGCACAATCTATTTTAGCATTTTTATAATTCTTGTATTATTAGTCATTCTTAGTATCCATTTTATTGTCTGGAAGTAATGGATATTACTGATTTCAAGATAATTTATCTTGCCTTTGTCTCGGTAGATCTTTTTCAGAGAAAATTTTTATTAATCAATCTTTTATGGTAGCTTATATGGTTGTTCCAGAATTCGTTTACCCATCTATTTCTACTTTTATGCATCTTCTTTCTTTTACGGTCTATACTTTTAACAATTCCAGTTATATCACAAGAAGGAATGAAATAAGAAAAGGAACGGCCATTGTTTAAATGTATTTTCCACCTCTGCTACATTGGAAGTCAAACCCTAATTTTGAAAAAGGAATCATCTGATAAATTTATTTTACTTTCAATACTACTCTACTTTTAAAATAAAGCGCCGCATCTTTTTTTAATAATTATCAGTAAAGAAAAATTGACTGAGATATTAGAATCAGCAATGAAAACGAACTTACTTTTATTTCATGAGGGAAATATAATGTTTCAAAATAAGCTTACAATAATTTTTAAAGAATGATTTAAAATTTAGTTAATTAGATTTGATACGAACTAATTATTACTTTTTAAAAATCTCAATTCCTTTATCGATCCGAATCTGCCTCTCAAATTATACGATGATCTTAAGTTCTTTTTTATGACTCGTCTCTAACGTTTTATGGTTTATGTTTGAATCGAATCTTCTACTCGATTTCATCTATCTTGTTTCTTTTGTTCTTTAGACTTATTTCATTTGTATTCTTGTGTTTCGTGAGAACAGAGATAATGCATTTGCAATCCAGTTTTGCAAGGGATTGAAACCAAAATTTGATGCACAGCATGTCTTTTTGGTGTTTATTTCAGAACACATACCAAGCAGATATGGTTTTACGCAAATGGTTACGTTTTTGAATCATAGTATTTATTTGCATACATATGCAACAAAAAACATCTGGTCGATTCATTAATTTCGTTCAAAATTAACAGATGAATGCTAATAGACAACACTAGATTTCATCCATCTAGCTCTTTATGTTTTTGCCGTCATGGAGTTTACAAGCAAAAGAACATGGATGCAAACAAACTTCCTGAGGATAAATTTCATTGAAATTTTAAAGAATTTAAGAACGCTGATTGTTTTTTACTCTAAGCTTTAGAAATTGACTCTTTCGAATGATTTTTAGCAATTTAAGCGTTTAAATGTATGGGGATATGAGAGAATGTGCGCAGAAGAGATCGCTGAAGATATGAAGCAGAATGAGGGATCTCTCACGTCTGACATTTGCGTGTCATTATTTGTTTGGGATTTACAAGCCACCTTTGGAGAGCAGTGGGCTCATCGAAAATAATTTCTTTCTTTTCAATTAAATTTCTTATGCTTCATTTCATGTTTATGATTATCTTCAGAATATATTTCTAAGCATCAAAAAGAAATAGACTTGAAAAAAGTGTCAGTTCTGTTCAAAGTTATTTCAACTATTTATTATCATCACACACTATAATGTATGTAAAATTATATAGGTCGTTACAGTTATCTGTTTACACATTCCAAGCTGATGTAATTCACTTTTTTATGCGACAAGTAAATTACATTGATACTTAACTGTTTTCTTATTTCTTAGCGTAAATTAAATGTAAGAAAATCGCACATTTTAATAATTGAGAAACACTGTAAAGGTTTTTTTAATTTAATAAACAATTAAATCTTATATAGTAAATTAAAAAATATTTTTAAATATTTCCAAAATTTGGAAAAATTCCCATAACAATTGTACTTTTATCGTGAAAAATATAATCTATTAAAAAATTAACTGGAATACCATTAAATATTTCCATCATATTTTTTGAAGTAACCAAAGAAAAATAATCCCATTTAATGTAATTTTTTACATTTAATTTCTTAATATTTAATAAAAATTTAAAATATATATCTATACATTTCGAAATGCGCTTTCTCCCTTTCCTAAGTATATATGTTTAATTTTTTTTAAAAAAATTATTTATCTAACAGTGACACACACACAAACATACATTTTAATACAACAGAATTCTTTATGATCATCAGACAACATTTATGAAATTAATACAGTCGTCTCAACTTTATCAGTTATTCAACAGCATTTTGAAATTGTGTGCTAAAAAGTTAAGAGGAAATGAGCAGTTTAAGAAATGGATTGTCAGAGGTCATTTTGCAATCCTACGTATTGATTTAAAATTAAAAGGGAATTATTAAATCATTTGGATGTTGAAGTCATAACTGGCAACCTTGTATGGCAATCTGTAGAAATGAAATGCTTCTTGACTTTTCCTTAAAATATTAAAAAGCAAGAACATACTTCTGTACTTTTGAACTGTTGACAGTAAGATGTATCCCTTAAAGGTACTGAAGTTGGTTGAAAGTTTGCACCTTATTTTAAGTTAGTTCCAAACATTCTCAAATTAACAATATAAATCAAGATTATCAGTAGTTACACATCTATAAAAACTTAATTTAACCTTCATAATTGTCTTGCATCTCTGTCTAATATCCCATACTTATTTAGCATTTAGAATATTTGATTGGTATGATTAATAATCTATCGAACACATTCTTGTAGACTCGGAAAAAACTGTGCTAGATAGATACTAGCATGTATAAATGTGTGTAAGTATAGTCGATTACCCCCCCTCCCCATCCCCTCTACAGTTGCAGCCTAGAAAACACAAATTTTATTCTAATCTATTAGTGACCGTATTTTTTTATTGATTTTTTTATTTTTTCTCAGTCCTTATCGCAAACAATCCTTCATTTTCAGTCTGATCAGTGTAAAATATCTTAGAGGTAAATAATTATAAATATGAAGTGAGCAAATTTATATCAAAAATAAAAATAAAACAGGATCCTGTCTCTAGAGTCATAAGGAGTAGAAACTCAACAATCTCATATTCTTCATGTTATAACAAAATATTTTTAGCACATTCTCATTGAATTTCAAACCATTCCATAGCCACTAGTGCAGTTTAAAGCATAAAATTTTAATAAAATGTAAATTCCTATTTCAATGACTCTACATATTTATTTAGATATATTATCCATGGATTTTCATATATTTTTAATAATATCTTTTTTTTTCACATTCTTAACCCCCGCATGAGTTTTGAATGTTTAAAGGATTCATGAAAATATACTGAAAGTAAGAAATTGAAAACTGGCGAAAAGCCTTATGTATGTGCTATATGCTGAAAAGAATGTAGTCAAGAAACGCATCTCATCAGCCATTATCGATTACACATTGGCTACAAACCTTTCGTGAGCGAGTTCTGTAATAAACGGTATGCTCATTAGATTTTTCTCCCTATACATATTTGGATGCACCCTGGAGAAAAGCCTCATAAATGTCGAGTTTGTGAAAAGTATTTTACAAACATCAGTGAAGGTAAAATACATAACAGACGAAAACATGAGTGAAATTAATATAATTTCAAAAGAATAAAATTATTTTTACACCATACTAAAATTCGAAGCATAGCATTTCAAAGATACAAATTTTAAATTCAGAAATATATGTTTAACAATTTGTTTTTAAATATTAAACCTATTTAATTATATTGTGTTTCGTTTGTGAAATTAAACTCTTACCATTTTCACTTTTATGAACTTTTTATCTCATATTTTAGCATTGTTGGAAGTTCATATTTGTGATTCGTCTTAATTTTTTTGTGTTGATTTTTTTCAGTATAAGATTTTTTTAATTAAAATTTGAAAGTTTTAAAATTGTTGTGTTACCATTAACATATGATACTAAAAATTATTGAATCATATGATACTAAAAATTATTTCAATAATGCATTTTTTATTACTGCTGCACATTTCTTTAATGCAAATCCCTGTATAAAGATAAAAACAATACTGGGGAAATATCATTGCAATAATTGCCAGTTTATTATCAAAATAAACTGGACAATATGTGGCTATTACATCATTTTAGGTTATATATCCCAAACACTTTTTAGTTTAAAACCTTTCACTAATGAAGCTATGAAAACCATATTAGACAAAAATGTTGAAAAAAACCTTTATTTACCATCTATTCAAATGAGCTATCTGTCACAAAACGATATTAGTAAAATAAAAATATAAAGAGAAATCTCAATTAAATTGATTTATTCTAAATTTTCTTAAAAATGATTATTATAAATTTAGCACTTTTTTACTGCAGATGAATTCTTATATAAATTTAAGGAAATTAAAAAAAAATTAGTAAAGTTAAATAGATTCGAATTTTGAACGTCTATATTCATTGCAATGTTATGTGTTTTGATAAAACAAATTTATTGTTGTTAAAAGAATTTAATTTGACTTTTTCTGATGTGAAATAGCTTTAATTATGTGTTCGAAGCTGTGAAGCATTTTAAGAATCTTTTTAATAATTTAATTCGTTTATGAGATAAATTAGTGCTATTGTTTTCTAATGGGTTTTCCAGTAAAAATACCTTTTGCTTCCTGCTGTAATTACTGCTTACCATTTAAGAAGATTAATCAATCTAAAAAGAATTAAAAATATTCATGAATTATTAGTATTAAACTTTTAAGCAGAGTGTATTTTAATATTCATAATTCAAGAATAAATTTTCCAAGTACAAGTCGCATCTATACATGTTATGCTTAAAATTAAAAAAATATATTTGGATGTGAAGAACTGCTCCTCAAAAATATTTCATACGATAAAAGAAAAAATCAACCTATAATAACAAAGGTTGGTTTGGATCAACCATAGAATTAATATTTAAAAGAGTAATGAATAGATTATATTAAATTTTTCTAATTGAAATCTGTATCAAAGTTATGATTCAAGCAGATATTAATATTCCAGCTCATTTCATTTACTAAGATGATACAAGATCATACTAATGAATTATATAAAAAAGCCATTTTAAATTGGATATATTGGATATAGCATTAGAATCTTATGCGAATAGTTTTATTTGGAGAAAATGTTCTACCGTGTTATTTGTGAATCGAATCAAAATTTATTTTGTTAATCGATTAAATATACATTAATCGCAACACTTCTAGGGAATTTCATGACATCATCAATGACGTCTATAACAATAAATAGCTTAGAAACTTAAATATTGATTCCGTAAAACTATTAGTTATTTTCTGTACACGTTGAAGTGGACGCAATTGTTTCAATTAAATGTTAATATATTAATGACATGGTATTTGTGCCAATTATGCTAGAGAATAGCGACTTACGATTAGAATCATTCCAAAAATTTTATAAGGGCATTTAGAATGTGTATGCCCTACTACAACTAGAAGAATCAGACAAAATAGATGAAAAGAATGTTTACGCAAAAGTTAAAATTAAGGATCATCCGAATGACATAGATGTAAATCTGCATTTAGAAGTTCTACAAAGTAATAACGAAAATTCTGCTCAAACGAAACATCGCTAAATGAAAAAAAATTCACAAAGTTTTATTAGTGCTTGACTGAAGGTGAAATGAATGGTGGACGATGAAGCGAATGATGAAAATGCATCGGTAAATGCTTCACCGAAAAATGTTAAAGACGACTAGAATTCTGAAAGAGACTCACATTCAGCTTGTACAAAATTAGCATTTGCATTGGATCTCTCTCTCTAGGAGCTAAGAGGGGTGAGGAGAAAGTTCTAAACATATTCTCAGTAAAAGAATTTCTAATAAATGCAGAATGTCTCTTGAAGAAAATAAATGGAAATCTTTTAATCACGATAAAGATTTTTTTCTGGATTCCTTAGATTTTGTTATTAGAAGAATTCTTTCAGTAAACAAAAATGTTACTGAAAACAAGAATTCTCTTTTCAATTCTGATTTTTCACAAGGAAATGAGGAACCGTACGATGACGTGATCAAATATTCAGAAGATTTACAAATGGAGCCTATTCCAACTGTAATTACATCCGAAGATTCCAGTGATTGCGACAAATTGGCTGCCAACGAGGAAGAATCAATCTCTTCCACGAAAGATGACATTGCAGTAAGTAGCAGGACCTTTGAGAATTCGACCCCATAAGAAAAAATTCCTTTGTGATATCTGCTCTAAATGTTTTGAATGGGAAAGTTGGCTTAAAATTCATTATCGAACACATACCGGCGACAAACCATTCGAGTGCAGAGTTTGTAAAAAAATATTTTCTGATAAAGGACAATTCAATCGACATTACAGAATACACTCTGGCGAAAATCCCTTTATGTGTGATAAATGCGGGAAATATTTTAAACGTAAGGACATACTGCAGATACATTATCGGACTCACACGGGCGAAAAGCCCTTTGTGTGTTCTATATGTGCAAAAGCATTTGCTCAGACCCCTAATTTTAGGAACCACATCCGGACTCATACTGGAGAAAACCTTACAAATGCCCAGTTTGCGGAAAGGGGTTCACTACCAGCAGATATTGCAACAGACATCGAAGAGAAAATCATGACGGAAATCAATGAGTAAATTACAGAATTAATTCTTTTACCCTAGTATGATGCTGCTTCACATTCTCTATCTAAGCAACAATCGCAACATGCATCTCAGAGCAAAACACCATTGAAATCCAAGAGCATATCGAGGCATTAATACTTTTACTCTTTGTATGAACTTGCTTAACATTTGCTGTGGAACCGAAATAGTATTAACTCAGTTATTGCATTTATATTTTAAATTTTTTGTCTGAACTCTACAAATTTGATAAAGTTTTCTGATGTTAGATTTTTTTTCTGATATTTGATCAACAAGTTTTTGCATTTTACTTCAATCGGAATTGACGATAGTTGAAAGTTTTTTCGTTCAATGTGGTGGAATCTATAGGCATACGATTATTAACATTATTTCTGCTTTTTTAAAAGTTCCAGTGCTTATTTTTGTTAATATATATTCCTGTTTATATCGTTTGCATTGAAGGAAATATTTTCTTTGTATGCTTTGTTATTGAAAGATTTTAGCAAAAATTTTCAAAATATTAACACTTTTTCTGGTAATAGCACGGAGAGCTACGGGTTCAAATAGACTGACGATCGATCAACAACCAAAGTAAATTGCTATGATTGTGTAACGCTTCAATTTCGATTGGTATTATGTGTTATAATAAATGTTACTTTTAGTTGAAACAAACTTTTTAATTTGATGATCTTTAACTAAATAATATTTATATACCAGTGTGGAACGTTAAGGGAAACTAAAAATGTGTTCTAACTATGATGACGAATTTCAAAAAAATGATTTTTTTTTAAATCTACATAGTCTTGATATTTTTGTGTTTTGTGAAAGCTGTAATAAATATTTTTATATTACGAATATACATGCAATGTCTCTTTTTTTCTTCTCCTTTTTTTAGAAACAATATTCGGCAATTTTCTTTAAAGAAAATAATCTTAAAACCAGTTTAATTGGAAAGATGAAAATGTGTCTCCTGGATGAATGGTTTTAAAACATTTATCAGAATTTGAGTTAAAGAAAATAAGCAATATTTTAGCACTTTTTCACCATTATAAATTTTTAAAAATATTACAGCAAGAAACGGATTGTTAGATCATTACAAAAGTAAATTCTACCTTTTTTTTAACAGCAGCTTTTATGGCATATTTTTTATAGCTTCTAATCAATTCTTTAAAAAATATTGTAAGATTATTTTGAGGCATTATACTTCATTCATTAAATGAAATTCAATTTGTTTTTACTGCTGATTCTAATATTTAAGTCAAATGTATACTTCATTTATAATGCTAATCATGGGACCTTTAACAAAGCGTACATTTAAGAAGTTAGCGTTTTACTTATTTTTGCTCTCTAAATGATATTTTAAAAAAATGAGACCAAATTACGATTTAAGAATGCAATTGAAAAAGAACTGATGTTTCATTTTATTTTATTATTTATTCACTACTTCACATTTCTACTGAGCATACAATAAATTCCCATTTTATTTTCATTTACAACATTTAAATAATATTCAGCAAAAATTATTTTTTAATAAAATATTGTATAAATCAGAAGTTAAAAATTCCAGATATTTCTTTTTTTTTTTTCGAATCCAAAATTTGGTTATAATTGGGACGTGTATATGAAGCATTGAAACTCAATGAAAAATTAGATCATTAATTAATTTTTTTAAAAAATTCATTATATAAGATCATCATTATTTTAAATTCATTATTTTTAAGCCTCAATGTTTTCCGAATATTTAAGTAATTACACAAACAATAATACTGAATCGCATTCAATTTCAATCAGACGCAATATAATTTCCTCTTTTTATAAAATGCTGCGCTAATAAAATTTCTTAATTACGAGTTTGTGTTTAATTTTTATATATATTTTAACTAGGGTATTTCTTAGACAGGCCTTGACGGCTGATGACGAATATATTCATTCGAATGTTTAAGATATACTTGTAATACTTGAAACTTTAAGAATTTCCATCCCGGTTTTCACCTAAAATATTTTCTTGGAAACAAAATAGATAGAAGAACAACATAAGTTATAAACTATATAAAACAAAATAGAACTGTAAAAATTTGTCTTAATCTTTTTTTTTCAATAAGTAATTAGTCTCACATTACGAACTTAAATTTCTTAATAAGTCTAAAGCTAATATTTATCGGTAGTTATATATTAAATTATGTATTTAAAAAAACTAAATTTCTAATACATATTTTCTAAATTCATACATAAATATACGTCTTTAAAAACATATAAAATTTTTCGTAACACTTCTATCATAAGAATTTTCAGATATATGTGTTAAACAATTTTTGGGGGAAATGAGTCGAAAAAAGTAAGAATAATTCCTTATTTGTCTTAAACAATTAAACAGGTTTGAAGAGGAAGGGTCAAGGAATGAAAGAGCAAGGATGTTTGTATTAAAATTGAACCGTCTCACCGTCAACTAGGAACATCGTTTCCCTTGACTAATTAGCTGTCAGTATCTCTGATCAGTTTGGATGGAATCCATCTACTGATCATTGATCATACTTGTTGTAAGCAAATATCGTTTTTTCTTGAAATACCTGGAATGATTATTTAGAATATCATAAGGACTCTTATGATTTATGTGCTAAATGATAGGTTTATATGTATTTTGGTCGAATATTCCCCAGTGATGTCTAAATGAACACAAATCTGATCATAGTTTGGAGCACTTGGACTGTGGTATCTCATGAAGACTTTTGCTTTTTATTCTTTAAGTGCATCTTTTTTTCATGATATTTGGATTTTTCCTTTATGTGCTGGGTCGATTACTGGCAGAAAATATCCGAAAAACTATTTTCTTTGTTTTTGTTCCCAATCCCTTGTTCCATACACCTCAACTCGGAAATAGTCCATATTATTTGCTTGTGTGGATCAATATTAATTATACGATAAAAATAATAGTTCAGGAATTAAATTTAAACCCAGTGGCACGACATCCAATGTGGGTGAAGACCCACAGTGTCCATATCTGCTTTCTAGATCGAGAACCTGTGATATAAGGCATACATCCCGGTTTGGTGGTCAGAATAAATCGGCACAACCAGTGTTTGTTTCCTAAACTTGCTTTGTATATAACTTGGGAACTATATAAAAATGATTGCATTCTAATGTACTTCTGGAAATTTGATTTGTAGAATGGATGCTTTTCATCGAGACTAGAAATATGAATCAAAGGTGTAATAAATCTACAAGTGTCATTTGCACAATAGAAATGTAATTTGCGAGAATTAAACATAATTAAATAAGTTGTAAAGAAACAGGGATACGAAAATTATATATTGAATGAAATGGGTATTATAATACCGTAAAAATTACGTTGCGTCTTACTGTTAAAACGAGAGAAACTAGTATTTGAATTTTTTGTTTATTGCAGCTCTTTGTTAGTAGCAGATTATATTCACACGGGGATGTATAATACAACATCAAGTGCAAAGGAAGGACATATTAAATATTTTAATTCAAAATAAATATTTTAGATTATCATTTCTTAAAGCTTGCAACCTCTTCAGTTTAAATGCATTTTCAATATAAAGTTAAAGACTACGTAGTTCCTTATGCTGTTGGCCCTCTTTTACTAATATTTAGAGTGAGTAAAAGAAACGTTATTTAGATAAAGGATTCAAACAACCAGCAAATGTAATTAAAAAAAGGCAAGTCAGAAACTGTATTTTTTCAAAAAATTATTTTCAAATAGTATTTTTTTAAATATAACTATTTAAACAATGTTGTTAAGTGTCCGAAGATGTCATGAGTGAGAAATGTACAGGAAGCAGATGGTAGCAGATCCATTTCTGGCCGGAAGTTTAGGTAAATGTCCATTTCAAATTTGAACAGAATTATTGAAATTTAAAATCTGATTCATTTTTGCCATTTGCTTTTATAACTAGTACTTTCTTTCATAAACGAATATATTTAAACCAGATAGGATTTTTTAACCTTGAAATGATCAAAATATACTCAAAGTAATAAGTACGAATCAATCGTGGTGCTCAGATTAAAAAAGACCCCAAAGGGAAAAAAATGTGGAAATTTCAATTCATTGTTAAATAAAAATTAAAATATTCTAATGTTTTAACCGGTAACTCAAGTTAAAGTCAATCCGCATTGTTCAAAATATTTGGTTATCACATAATAGTTTATCTTTTAACACATTCATTTCCTCTGAACCGCTAAGGTTGTTCTTTATAGCATTATGTTGGTCTAAAGGTGAAAACGTGCATGTAACAGAGTTATTCTGTTGCAAAGTTTTTCTTGTTATTTGTGAAGCCATAATCTCCATGTCT
>JAOUZG010045065.1:740687-752606 GCA_026289955.1 Argiope argentata | reverse complement strand
TATATATATATATATATATATATATATATATATATAAACACACTGAACGTGAAATCTTGGAACTATCGTCAATTCTTCATGAAGTAAAATGCAAAAGCTAGTTGAACTGATATGAGATATGACAAAAAAAAATAATAAAGGAAGTCATAATTGAGTTTTAAAAAATTCAATTCGATGGAGAAGTGAAGCAACTTCATACCAGTGTAAAAGGAATAATTCTGTAGTTTGATCATTGATGTCCATCATGCATTTTTCTGAGATGCACATTGTAATGGCTGCTCCTCGTAAACCCTTTTCCACAAACGGGGCATTTATAAGGTTTATCTCCAGTATGAGTCAGAATGTGGCTCCTAAGAGTAGAGGCCTGAGCAAATGCTTTTTGACATCTATCGCACACATAGGGCTTTTCGCCCGTGTGAGTCCGACAATGACTCTGGAGGTCTCCTTTCCGAGTAAAATCTTTTCCGCACGTATCACACACAAAGGACTTTTCGCCAGTGTGTATTCTGTAATGTCGATTAAATTGTCCTTTATCTAAAAATAGTTTTTTACAAATTCTGCACTGAAATGGTTTGTTGCCAGGATGTAATCGATAGTGATTTTCAACCTTACATTCCCTTTCAAAAAGTTTTGAGCAGATATCGCATAGGAATTTATTCTTATGGGATCGCATTCTTGAAAGTCCTGCTACTGCAATGTCGTCTTTCATGGAAGAGATAAAATCTTCTTCATTGGCAGCCATTTTTTCGCATTCAGTGGAATCTTCTGCAGAAATATCTGTTGTAATATGCTCATGTTGAAATTCTTTTGAATTCTCGATAGTGTTAACATTCGGTTTCGCATTTCCTTCTGAAAAATCAGAATGCCAAAGAGAATTCTTATTTTTTGTAACATTTTTGTTTACGGAAAGAATTCTTCTCACAACAAAATCTAAGGAATCCAGAAAAAATTCTTTATCATGATTAAAAGATCTCCATTTATTTTCTTCTAGGGACATTCTTCATTTAATAGATTTTTTTTTCGAATAAGTTTGGAGGTTTTCATTCACACCTCTTTTGTGGATAGAGAGATCCAATATTAATACTTATTTTCCTACAAGCTGACTGAGATTCTCTGTCCGGATTGTAGTCGCTTTCAATCTTAATCTTCCGGTGAAGCATTTACTGATGCATTTTCATCTTTCGACTCAGCTTCCACCATTCATTTTACGTCTGTGCGCTGTTCGAATTTTTCTCGAATTTCCTTTTTCTCCTTGAGTCAGGCACTAATAAAACGTCATCACCATTTTAATTTAGCAATGCATCCATTAAGGCAAAATTTTGATTGTCATTTAGTCAAACTTCCGATTGCAAATTCACATAAATGTCATTCCAATTATATTTAATTGTAACTTAATCGTAATAATTCTTTTCATCTATTCTGTCTGATTCTTCTAGTTATCGTAGTGTTTACACATTCTAATCGTCCATATCGGGTCACTCTTATATTAACGTTTAGTTTTAAAAATTAAATTTCTTGTAACATATACAGAAAATTCCTAATAGCTTGAAGGAATCGATATTTGAGTTTCTGAGCTATTTATTGCCCTAGACGTGATTGCTGATGCCATAAAATTCCTAGAATTGATAAGATTATAGTAGATTTAATTGATTACCAAAATATATTTTGATTCGATTCATAAATAACATGCCAGAGCTTTTTCCCTTAATAAAACCATCTGTATAAGATTCTAAAGCTATGTCCAGTTTATCAAATTTAAAACACGATTTCTGTTATGTAATGTATTACCTATCTTCTATTATCTTAGTAAATGAAATGAACTGGAATGATTAATACCTTCTTGAAATCAAAACATTAGAATATATTTCGATTAGAAAATATTGATATGGTCCATTTATTACCTTTTTAAATTTTAATTCTGTTGTTGCTACAAATATTCCTCTGTGATCATAGGTTGATTTTTCCTTTTACATTTTTCTTTAACTCTTCTTTAAACGTATACGAAATATTTTTGATTCCAAACTTCAAAATTGATTTTAACTATCTTGTGTCCATTCTACTCGACACTTACTTTACATATTTTCTTGTGGGAATTGAAATTTGCTATCTTGACGAAGCAAAATTTTAAATATTAAGCATATAAGAAGTTAAATTTTGAAATGGGTATTCAGGATGAAAATATTATATTCCTGTCAGATGACTTTTTATTAAAATGTTTATTGTTTTTAATTTTGTATCTTTTCTCTTAATTTTAAAGCTTAGTCATTTAAATCCTAGTGAGTTTTCAACAAAAATACAGTTTCAGCTGTCGTCCAATAAAACAATAATTATTCCTTATTTTGGCTTTATTTCATAAATTAAATATTTCCAAATCTAATGATGTTCTCTTTTAATGCTCTACTTCTATTGACTATTTGAGCATAATTTTAAATGCCAAATAATTACCGATTTTAAGTAATTGTACATACTGCGGTCTTTTAACGAATACACTTTGGTCCGGGTAATAATTGTAATTAATTGACTTGGTTAAATTATTGTAAGCAGTATATTTTTCAACTTAGTTATTAATTTTTAAAAAATCGACTTTACCTTTTTCCAAATGGAAAATATATACCAAATGTAAATTCGGTTTCTGATCATAATAAGGAATTTAAAAAAGAATACTTTTTTATTATTTTTCCGATAAGAGAGCTATAATACACTTATGTAATTAATTTAAATAATAATTTTATATTAGACATCAGATCCTAATGTCGTTGTAATTTTTATTCTTTTTAAGGATATTCTTAGTTACTAAAATTCGAAATATAATCGTTTCAATACAAGTTTTAGATAAAAAGATTATTTTCACTTTTAACAATTTTTTTTAAATTTAAAAATTATTTTACAGGGTTATGTTTCATCACTGAAGTGAAACTCTGGTGGATTTAATTTTTTTTTCGTCTTCTATTCTCAGATTTATATTGATCAATGTATTAAGATTCCGTTGAATTTTCATGCTGAATAATTAAGTCATATTCTCATTAAAGTTTCTCAAATGACTTTTGAGCATATAATGATCATTTAGACTCAAATCATCCAGACTTGAAATTATTTAAATGTACATACTTTTAATACAAGTGCCTGTTTTTGAAATCTAAACTCATCTTGGTTGGAAAACTATTTTTTATATACATAGATGCACTTAGGTATTTGATCTCCGGTCTTTTTATCCTATCAACCAATGAATCCTCGTGCCTTCGAATCATTTTCGAGTGAATAAATTTGTCTTTGTTTAAAATTGATGCAATTTTAAGTCTACCAGAATATTACTGATATCATTGTTTTAAAGATAAAATTAATGTATTAAAGCATTCTCTCGAATGTACTCTGTATATTTTCACTTCTCTCAGTCTATATGCTTTCTATTCAAAATCTCTCAACCGGAGATTCTGATTACGCACCAGATGGAAGTTATCCTATTTGGATAAAGACACAAGCAATACAAAAACAATTTTTTAAAAAAAATCAATTCCTGCTTAGGTTATTAGGAAATATTTTGTCTTAGTTACTTTTTATTAATTTTTTACCATTGTTCTTCTAGTGTTCCGCTTCATAACGGAAAGAAGGGTGCAGTAACTTCTGATGGTATGGGCCCATGAGCATTCGAGGGCTGAAGACTGAAGAGTTTGAACTTGCACCGCAACGGATGCAAATGCAATGACACACCAACTAGGCTATCCCGGCCTAACAATCGCAACTACTATAAATAGTTAAACAAAATATTATATTAGCATTAAATTTTTAACTTCAATTGAAGGTTCAGAGCCAATTGTGACGACCCAAAATGCGGGAATTTTCTACATAAGTTGGGGTAACGCAATACAGATTTGAAGGTGATTTCCTTATTCTGTATTATTTTAATTCAAAAGTACTTTAAAATGAATGGGAAAAATTGATTAAATAACAATGTTTAATTTTAAATACACCAAACGTTATGAAAATAAACAGAATCTTTTAAAATCATCAGCCGAAGGCATGCTAGGTCTAACCTCATTAGTGTGTGGAAGAAATAAACTGAATTCGCTACTTATTTGGCGGCGGGTAAATGAAGATATTTGGCGAGAAAGTTTGTTTTTAATTAATCAATAAAAAGCTAGTGAATTAATATTTGAAAAAAAAACTGTATTAACATCAAATGTCATCCACTATAAGTTAAAAAATTTACTTGTACTTGATTGGATGAATAAAAAGAAAATTTCATTAACAATTGAAAATTCGAAGATATATACATATACATAATGAGAGTAGGAGCTAATAGCAGTATATTCAATAACAACAGAAGTTAAGCTGAATATATCAATTAAATGCAAGAGAATACATGAAAGATTTTTGAATGAATTTCATATAATGAAAAAGAGTATGAGATGTTTTTTATGAACCAATACTCCAAAACATGCTCAGCTTTCTCGAGGAGAAAAGGCGTCAGTTTACTTTTATGTTTACCTTATTTTTCCCTTTTAAAAATCTTTTTTTAACTTTTTTAAAAATTCCTTTTTGAATTAGTTTTGTTTATTACTGTATATTCTGGAATCTTCTAAATAAAGAAAAGCAAAACAAACAAATCCTGCATCTGAAAATGGCAGTAACAAAATGATTTAAAAAGTAAAGCATTTCCAGAAAATAAATTCCGAATATACAGCAACTTTGAATGTTTGGAGTGTAAACAACAGAATGCAAAACACCGGAATTTAAAGCTCATTCTCTAAAAATCCGTCCTACAAAATAATGTTTGGACCCTGTGAAGGAGTTCAAGTCCGCTTGTGAGGATTTTAATATAGAATACAATAATGTACGAAATATAAGATGTCATCAGAGATTGAAATGTGTCAATGTAAATATATTGTAGAAATAAGAACGAAAGACTATGGAGTCAATATAATATATTTTTACTACTGTCTCCTATCTAGTTAATTTGATCCTAAAAATGATGGTATTAAACATCAAAAAACTCAATGCAGTAAAAAAAATCTTCTCAAATTATTCAAAAATATCAGAAGCTGCTGATAGAAGTGGAGAAGTTACATTTGTAACGCTCATATAAGCCATGAAAGGGAGTTGAAACATATGCAATGATCATCTTCAGAAAGGCAGAATCTTGCAGATAAATGATCACCTAACAGGGCTTCGATAGAAACATTTGGATCCAATGTCAAGTAAATACATTTGAGTGATTACTCCTCTCAAGTTTCGGGATTTTGTTTGATGAACTTAATGAATTTGATAGTAATATCAAAAATGATAATAATTAATGTTTGGCTGTAATAATAAAGGCTGTTTTATTTAGAGCTATTTTTTAAAAAAAAAAAACCTTTCAATAACACAACATTTGGATCGATAGCGCCTTGTCTTGTATGCCAAAAACAGCTTGGCATCCTCGAGGCTTGAGCATGCGCAGCTTTGTCTTTGGAAAATGGTTTCGAGCACGGAATAACCTCTAGTTTAAAATCATATATCTAATATAAAAAAAATTATTTAATTTTTTACAAAAATGCATTAAATATCCGTTGCAGAGTAAAATCTTCAAGTTATGAAGAAAGGTATTACTTTCGACATTTGTCACTGTCATTTACAATAGATTTTATTTTTTATCTAAATTGTCTAATTGGAACCAATACCATTCATTAATTCATCATGAAGCTAAAAATAGACAATTGCTTGCACAAATTCAAAATAAAAATACTGTTGTCGATTATTACAGTGATTAATCGAATATAATTTCAATTAAAATGTCGTAAGGTGTAAAATCCCGCACTTGCTTAGTATTTCAATTTTTTTTCAAATACTGTTAAAAAAATGAAACAATGAATAGAATTGTATCTGAAAAATGATATTATCAAGTACAATTATGTATGTATTTGAAACAATGTATACGATATTATACAATGAATTTCAAAAAAGATATTTTAATATATGAATAAATTAGGCGTCATGACTGTTTTATTAGAAGAGAGCTCAAACTTTTTGGTTTAGTTTAACTCACTAGAATTAAAATCAATGAAAAAGACTTTTTAGTTAAAAACAATTAATACTTAAATATAAAGTCATTTAAGCAGAAAACTTGTACATATTAATATAAATGTACATCGTAAAAATAGCCACAAAGAAATTTAAAAAATAAAATAGGCAATAAAAATATACGAATAAAATAAGTGATGTCATTTTTTTTCAAATCAATCATGAATTCGAAGCAGTTTCATAATAGACTTAAAGAATTAATTTTCCACTTAGTAAAATAATTTATCTCGTGATAATCCTCCTGCGATGTCTTTTGCTTTCGCTGTTGCTCCTGAGAGACATTTCGCATTCTGGACATTTATGAGACTCTTTTCCAGTGTGCTTGCTCACACGCGCATTCAGACTAACCTTCTCAGGAGACTTTTATTACAGACTTCGTGTACAAAGAGCTTGTCGCCAGAGTGTAATCGATAATGGCTTTTCTGATTGAATAATTTTCCGCATGTACCACACACTTAAAGCTTTCAGCCGATTTGGGTCCTGTGATGTCGGTCACGGTGAGATTTCCGAGAGAATGTTTTCATACACTTATGTCATAAAACTCGGTTGCGTGTGTTCCACAACTAATTTTAAGAGTATCTTTCTTACTGGAGATTTTAGGAAATATCTTTTTATGAAGACAGATTCCGGAAGGTCTAGCCAAAGCAAGGCCATCTTTTTTTGTTGATTGTTTCCTTTAAATAGGTAGCCATTTTCTTCTCATTGTGACCTTGAGAGAGCACTTCGGGTGAAATATTTCCTCATTTACACTCTTTGACAACCACCTTTTGCCATTTCTCGGCTCGTTACTTCCTGGTGACCAATCAAAATTCAGTGTCAAATTCGCATTTCTGGTAATACATCCTAGAGAATCTATAAAATCTTTTTTATCTTTAATCAAAAAATGCTATCTTCTCATCTGTATAGACATTTTAATTTCTTGAGCAGCTGTTGAATAGATCATTTCTTATTCACCTGATCCTCTTTGATTTTAAGTGTCAATACCATTTTTTTTGGTGAAGACTTGTGTTATGCTATGTTTCGAAAAAGTCATTTTTGTGTCTCTAATGAGACTCGACATTTTCTGATGAAGGTTTGAACGCTGCATTTTCATTCGTTTAGATTTTCATTTTCTGAACATCAGAATTCGTGGTTCGTGAAATCATCGAATTTTCCATGGATTTATATTTTAATTCATCGTGGGTATTTTTCCGATTCTACCCGTTCTCATGGTGAATACTGGTAGTCAAATTCTTGGTGAAAGCAACAAGAGCGATCCTCACCTCATTTCAGAATATCACCGTTCAGTTTACTAAGGTTTTCAAGAAAAATAACATTTGGTCTGATCAAAAATGTACCCCAAGCTATTATAAAAAAGTTGAAATTTCTGTAGTTTTAGCAATTTCATGCTGTAGGTGATACGCATAGATTTTATATTTTGCATCTCTTTCTACAGTTAAAGGAGATTCAAAACTTCAATAAATTCCTACTCAATGTTTTCTGAAATAACTTACTACATCATCTTTCCCAACATTTAAACATTGGTTTAGATTCTAATAATGATCACGAGACCTGATATTTAAAATCAATCTTCTCTTTACGTAATTATGTAAATTATTATCTGCATTGCCTTTATCGTTAGAATAAATTTCAACAAGTCGTTACAATAAAATTTAATTTAGAAAATCTTGTGTTAAAACAGAGTTAAAGTGGAGGACAAAAGTGATGGATGATTTTTTTAATTGACTCCGGTAGTTAATTCGAATTTCTTGAGCGTATTTTCATAATTCAAAATTCAAGCGAGATTTAAGAATGTAATAAGAGATGTAATAAATCAAAATGAAAATAAAAGTATTATATTTAAAAATAAAAGTGTGAAATAAGAATTTTTATTTTTTTAGAAACTATTGCTTGTATTCTCTCAACTGCATCAATACCTATTAAATGGCCCGGAATTCAATAAGATTGTTTAAAAAATATTTTATTATGATATAAACAATAAGATATTATTTTTTCTGCTCCTTATGGACCATGAGAAAATATTCAGTTTCATTTTTATTTTTTGTCGATACAATTTTTTAATGTATGTTTATGTTTATTTATTTTTAAGATAAGTTTCACTAATCAGACTGAGTACGAAGGATTATTTTGGACATTGAATAGAAAAAGAATATCAGTAAAATAAGATCTGGAAACACAATTTTTTTACAATCCTTTTACCCTTAAAAAATTGAGTGTTCTTTTTACAAATATTACTTAAGCGTAAATTCTCTTGATTTTAACAATCTTCTCTGCATCTTTGTCCATTGTTCGGAATTTAAAAAATCTCTTCAAAACGAACCTCTTTCAATTACGTAAAAAATAGTGATGAACATTGAGCACACTTGTTGCTTATTTTATACCCTCAACATTTCGGTACTGAAAATTAATTTTTGCTGAAAGAATGTTTGATTTTATGTAAAGATGTTTAATTCATATTAATCTCATATAGAGTTCAAACATACTTTCGGGAGAAAGATATCTGGTATACATTACATCAAAATAAAATCCTAATGTATGCGGTTTTATCCTCTTCAAAATACCTTATAAAGAGGATAATGTAACCTTTTTCCTTAAATAATTTACCAATTTTTGCGGGTAGAAAATAGAAGTCTTTAGTTCTGTAGGAAATATATTCCTACTGCAAAAGCGTTTTTCTTTAAATACTTCAACATCCTTCCACAGATATTGCATAAATTTCTGCACGCTAATGTTTTACTTCAAGTACTCTAAGAGAGCGCAGTTATTTTATATTCATCAAAACTTAAAATTATTTTATGAATAGTAAGCCAGAAATGCATCATTTAATACACATATATTATTACATTTTTTGTTTCTCTTCTGACAGTTACCTCTTCGTAGAAACAACATTCAAAACCTGACTGTAATCTTTTATTATACTGTACTTTGGTAAGACAAGAAAAATCTCTGAGTCTAAAGAAATAAAATAAACAAAAAATAATTATTTGGAAATAAATGCCACTTAAATATAAAATTCCTTCATGAATGTTATTATATTTAGAAATATAATTTAAAAAATGAGAAAAATCGTGAAATAAATTCTATAATTAGTAATAATCCTCAGATGTATTCAAATACTCATCTAAAAAAGCACCAAATTATTCGGTCAAAGGTGTCATTCATAGCAATAAAAATGAATATGTTGCTGTTATTTATGGGACTTGCCTATAGACAAGCCTCCCGCTGATACAGCAGCAAATTTAAATCGAAAGGAGCGTCTCTTGTTTTTGAAGTAGCGCCAACGAGGGCCAAGAGTACAACTTATCTACACCCTCACTCACCATTTTTTCTTGCACAGTCCCTTTTTACCGGCAGTAGCAGTTACACATCTCACAGAAGAACAACCATGCCCGAACAGGGACTCGAACCCAGGACTCCAGAAGACGAGGAAAACTCGCTACCTCTGTGGCTCAAAATGAATATAAATGAATTATACCTCATTGGAAGCTTAAATAATAATTTACTATTAAATTTGGAATCAGATTCCAGCAAAGGAATGTTTTTATACATGCACAGAAAACTGCACAGTTTGCTAAAACTAAAATATATACAGATGTCGTCATTTCGAAATTTTGGAAATTTTTTTGGAGAAGAATAAATTATTCAAATATGTAACTCTAATTTTCTCGTAAGAAAAAAGAAAAAAAAAGAGCCACATTTTAAAATTTTGACAATCTTGTTTGCATTAAATATGTCTTGGGTGTGACAAATTTAAGCAGATTTTATTAATTTTCTGATCAATATAGAACACAGATTATATTTTGTTTTGTCATTTCATTTCAAATGAAAGCTTCGTTTTTGGAATAAATAATAGTTCTTTAATATTTTTTTAATTATTACCCGTGCATTTGCCATTTATTATTTCAAATATCAGAATAATATGTTCCAATACCTCGCACCACGAGTTTCCAAAACCATTGATTATTTTGAGAAATAAAATACTCTCTTTTTATCTCTCAATTTATTTACTTATCATTGTTTTGTTCATAATTTACTTCGCTTAATCTATCCTGAAAGTTCGATATATCATCTATGCACTCTAGATATACTTTCTTAAATCATAAGATTTATATATATATATATATAAAAAAGGCAGCGGTAGTTTGGAATAAAAAGTTTGTTTAAGAGGCTGCAAGTGGAAGGGTGAGGGAAAGGCAATCGATTATACAAAAAAAAATATTTATATACTTGTGAATCTAAAATCGATCCAATCAGTGAAATCGATTTGAGCCAAACCTAAAGTGCAAAATGTCGATCAATTCCAGTGCTCATAAGCAATCAACAGTTCAAAAGTACAGAAATATCGTGCTATTCACTATGTGAAGGAGATGCCAACGAGCATTTCAGATCTATAAAAGATTGTGCAAGTTAATGAATAATTAAATATGCATTAAATTTGTTTAGTAATTCCCTAACATCTGATCTCAACACGTAGGGTTGCGATATAACCACAGACAAAGAAATTCTTAATCTATTCATATGATATTAACCCAATGATTTCCAAAGATCGCTAATATATCACAACCAAATAAAGCCACACAAATGTCAGATGAAGAGATCCATTTCTTTCTTTGATGATGCGCAGTAATCTCTTTTCTACAGATTCACCCGAGTCGTCACTCATTTGAAAGCTTAATCTACTAGAAATCAATCGAAAGAATCAATTTCTGGACTTTAGAATGAAAATTAATTTGCGGTCTTTAAAATGGATTTGAGCGAGTAAACCAAAAATGCTTCTAGTTGGAAATTTAATTTCTTCGTTGGGCTTTCTGGTAGATTTGCTGTCCTGCTCCAAATGACGATACTATGTAAGATAAGTGATTTATGATAATTCCCTTTGGCGTCATCAATTGTAATTCCTTTTTATTGTCTCCTCTGTTATTAAATATCGATAGTTTGATGCATTTTCATGTTTCAGACCTATCAGAGATATAAAATTAGAATTTTAAAAATGAGTTCTACAGACATTCCATTGATTCAAGGAATGATTCGAAAATGCTTTTAACTAAAAGAAACGATTTCAGCATGCAGTTTCCACTAAAGCCTTAAAATTCTACAAAGTTTGAATGAAATCTATTTTTAGGAAATTTCTCTGCCTCCTTGTTAGAGTGTTTGTAATCAGCATGGCAACCAGAACATAAAGAGCTGGATGGATAAAATCTGTTGTAATGTTTTTGATTCCAGCTTTTATATCTTTATAATCTTTCGAATGAAATGAATGGACCATGTGTTTTTTAATGTATATGTATGCAAAAAATAATATAATTAGAAAATGAAATTATTATATGAAACCAATCTGTTTGGTATGTGTTTTCAAACATACACAAAAAAGAAATACTCTGCAGATTTTAGTTTTAATTGCTTTAAAAATTGGTTTACAAATTAAATATATCTGTTCTTATAAAACAAAAGGAAATATGCGAAATCAGTTCCGAGCACAATGGCAATAAGGCAGCTGAAATCTCTTAGAAAATTTGATTCGAAAAAATACCCGTTGCGTTTTCGGAAGACTAATAGAGAAAAAAGAATTTAGGATCATCTTATAGTAAGCGAAGCATAAAACGATCAACATTTGAAATAAAAATTTTAAAAACAATGGTTAGATTATATCAAAACCTTTTAATCCAAATATGTTCTAAAATACGGATTTCAAGAAGCATTTTTATTTGAAATATTTTTTCAAGCATTTTATTTTATATTTTATTTATCATTTTATTTTATTTTTTTCAAATGGAAGCATTTTTTTTTAAATATTGATTTCAAGAAGCATTTTATTTTAAAATATTTTATGCATTTGACAGTTAAAATATTTTAAGATTTCTC
>JAOUZG010045065.1:711545-733803 GCA_026289955.1 Argiope argentata | reverse complement strand
TATATATATATATATCGATTTTACTATAAAAGTTAACCAATCTGTCATGCACTGTTTTAAACCTTTCAAAAAATCCTAATAGAAAATGTTTTTGATAATTTCTTAAAATTCCGAAGGGAAATCTATAGATTTTGTAAATATATAAAGTTAATATAAAGATCAGTAATACGTCATAACCATGATCTATAGCTGAAAATCAGAAACTAATCATTGGGTTTTGAAAAATATATAATTTTTGCAAACTAGAATTATTGATTTCAGCCTTTTTTTATCAAAATTATTTCGTTCAATTTTCTCCGATCATTTGTGCTTCTGGTTTTGGCTTCGGAAATGACCTTACGATTATTCTCTCTCTAATACATGCTCCTAATTTTTTCAAACATTTATTTCGTTAGATTCCCATATTAATTGCTGTAAGTAATAACCTATGAGCTAATTCTGATTTTCACTCCCAGAATATGGCATGCTTGTGTTCAGATGTTACGTGCAGTGGAAAGAATAGACTTTGCGTTTTGTAACGCCTCTGCTTGACGAACAGGGCGAAGACAGAAAAAAGGTTGTTGACCTTTTTTTTTTTACCAAACCCTGATATTAAGTTCTTTTTAATTGAAATAATGATGTATATTTGTGTCCGAAATTACATATATGCTGATATTCAATGCAACGAACATTTAGTAGGTTGTTGGGTTTATATATCCATATATATCATAGATGATTTCAGGATAAAGCTTTATGTTAAATTTCATAGACATCATTAGCTTTCACTGTAAGTTTGTAGATATAATTGAAATTCTAATCGACTCTGTTTATGCTCCAAACATTTCTGTCAAAGATTCTAGAACGCTTAAGGGCTATTTCCTAGAAGTCTTTGTACCAATTTGATAACTGATAACTCATTTGAGGGAAATACACAATTTAATATAAATCATCAGAGTGTATTGGTCTTGACAAAATGTTTCGTGTTGCTAGAAACGTAAAATATCAATTAAAATGTTTTTCACTGCTCTTGAATTATTAAAGTGTGGATTAAAATATTTTTCTGCTTTATTTCAAAACATACCATTCTACTATTATAAATACTAAAACCATTATAGTTTTGAAACATCAGCTTTTCACTTGCAATAATTTCATTTATTAAAACAAAGTTGTCAAATTTTAATGAATTTTTCTGTATTAATTCCCTCTCAAATCCTTATAATTACTTTTCTCGAAGAGTTATTCACTTCTTTTTATATCTTAAGCATCCTAGGCAATGTTAATTTTTTTTAATAATACATTTAAGTTTTTGTTCTAATTTCGTAATAGAAACCCCATTGTTTATGAAAGGGCAATAAGATATTTCTTAATATTATCTG
Source organism: Argiope argentata (assembly GCA_026289955.1). Lineage (NCBI taxonomy): Eukaryota > Metazoa > Arthropoda > Arachnida > Araneae > Araneidae > Argiope > Argiope argentata. The sequence goes on along the minus strand of JAOUZG010045065.1, from coordinate 732,448 downwards.
TTAAGGCAAACCAAGATTTCGCTGAAATCTTTGCCAAATTTAAACAAAGTTCATTTTATAAAAGGATTAAATTCCTTTACCTGTTTATATTAAAATATTCAGCAACATACTTGTGAGTCACAGACTCAACAGAAAGTAGTTTAAAATAGTAAAATAATTCCTTTCAACATATTAGAAAAAAGAACGTTTATAATCCAACATCAAAAACGGAAAAACGGTTTAAACTTTGTTTCAATATCTTCTTAAATTCAGGGGCTAAAGCTTTACAAGCTTCAATGTGGTATTCTATAACTGAAGCAAGTAGAAAAGGACTACGTTTAACTCCAAAAATAACTCTTGTGTGACGAAACGCTTTTAATTTCTTTTCTTCTTCGCCACCAAAGAAAACGTAAGTAACCTCTGTCTTCTTTAGAAACACTTATTTGTAAAAAAGCCTTTTTAATATCTGCAGTGATACCAAATTTCTTCTCCCTGAATCAGGCCAAAATATCAGGAATCAGTTCAATAAGATTTGGCCCACCATGTAAGCATTGGTTTAAAGAATAATGACCTTGAAACTTGGCTGATGCATCAAACACTGGTCTAATGGGAGTTGTATTGCTACTACCCTTAATTATAGGTCGATGAGGTAAATAATTACCAAACAAAGAAATTTCATATGAAGGAACTTCTTCAATGATTCCTTCATCAAGCCATTCTTGAAATACCTTTTCATATTTGTCATACAAGTTGAGAGTCAAAAGTTTTTCAATGGTCACTTCAAGCCTTTTCTTGGAGAGATTGAAATTATCCAGTAATGGAGAACTATCATCAGCCCATGGCAGACAAACTTCATAATGGTTGTCTTGATTTAATTTCACCGTTTCATTAAAATGCTCTTTAGCCTTTAGGTCTATTTCATGCTTAGATATTTTCTTCATCGGATCTCTGATTCCAATTACATTTAGTTGCCATAGATCAGAAATTTCAGCTTCCTTTACAAACAATGATGTTACAAACATAGCTAAGTTAACTCTTTCAGAATTTACTTGTGGAATTTTTCCCATTAATGTGCATCCAATTTGGGTTTCGATTGCAACTAAGCTTGAAGTCAATTGCTTTCTTTTGCCTGTTAGAAGCTTACCCATAATATCTGCGCCTATGAGGACTTGTATAGACTCACAAGAGACGTTTGTGTCAGTTAAGACAATGCCCAAATGTTTCAACTCTTCCAACCAAGGCCTTCACTCACAGGTAGTAAATTTTCATAAATAATAGCTTGATCTAAAACTTCAAAATTACAGGCGTAGTTCCCATTTAGTTTCTTTAATCTTATTTTATAGCAGTTATGTTTATATTCCTTAGCAGAAACACCACTAAACAATGAAGGCTTTATTATGTCTTGGCGACTAATGGGATATTTCATTTCTTCTGCGATACTCTTTAGTATGTACGACTTTTGTAAACCAGTATCGCACAACACACGAACTATTTTCTCTTTATCACCAGAGAGAAGCTTGGCTTTGAAAGTTTGAAGAAACACATTTGGATTTGGGTTTACATTTGACAAGTTCACATCGTTCCCTGAAGAACTTTCTTCCTCTCCTTTCTTCTGATTTGTATTCTTGAGACCTTCAAGTTGATCATACATCAAAATTACACGCCTTTTACTACAAATAGGGCATTTTAAAAACTTTTGACACTTTCTAACTGCATGTCCTGGAAGAAGACATGCGAAGCAGCAGTTCTTGTCCCTTACCATCTTCTGTTTTTCTTCTAGAGATAGTTTTTGAGCATCAAAACAATCAGAACTGTCATGCTTGCTGAACAAAATATACATTTTTGCTTCTTAAATTCAGGTGCTTTGGATGATGTAAGTAACATCCCTGCAGTTGGAGTTTTGCCTCTTTGAATTTTCTGAATATATTTCTCTTTACTTGGAATCTTAACTTCTCCTTTTGTAACACCAAAACCGGACATCGCCAGGGATATTCTTTCCTGTCCCTCTACTTCCACTTTGAGAAATAACATCAAATTCTCCAACCGTTCCTTTGCATCATTTGCAGAATTAGAGGCAGGACTTCTATTCCAGGCTCTTAGAAATTTCCCTTCAAAACACGGTTCAACCATAGGATAGGGAATCGATGCACATTTATTTGCTGTAACTCCCAGCGTTTCAAGAGCTTGCAAATAAGACTCTATTTTATCATGAAATGTTGGCGATAATTTTTGATTAGATTGTACCGAAATGATTAGCTTCAACATCTCCCTAACATTGACTTCCACTAAAAGGTCTTCTCTCCCAAAACGAGTCTTTAAACTGTTAACAGCCTTGGCGTAATTTTCGCCTGTTGGCGGAAAACTTTCCACAACTTCCCTTGCTCTTGAACCAACGACAGTGGCTTGCACCAAATACTGAAATTTGTTTTCAGGAGCAATATATTGATCTTTATCAATATGCTCAAACTGACTCCAAAAGGGTAACCAGTCTTTTAAATCTTCGCCAAACTGTTGGAATTGAAATTTAGGAAGAGTGATCTTTTTCTTTACATTACTAGTTTCGGGAATTTGTTGATAAATAACACCTTGATTTTATGATTACAATCTCGCCAATTCTAATTCACTATTAATTTTCAATTTTTTTAACTCAATTTCTTGTTGTTGTTTCAGCTTGAACTTTTCCAATTCTATATCTTTCTCTTTTTCTTCTTTCAATTTATCAAGCTCTTTTTCTTGTTAAAATTTTCTCTCTGTCACAGAATCCTCTAAAAGCCCTTTAACAAAATCTGAATCATTTTTGTACTCATTGTATTTAAAATTATTGATTTCAGATCGCAGATCTTTGCCGTTGCCGTCACTTCTTCGCCAATTTCTTTAGTTACATAAGCTAAATCTTCTTTTTTGCAGGACTTTACTGATAAAAACATGTTAATAATTCAAATATAGTTCAAAAAGTCCTGTCGAGGACGCCAAATGTTAGGGCAAACCAAGATTTTGATGAAATCTTTGCCAAATTTAAACAAAGTTCATTTTATAAAAGGATTAAATTCCTTTACCTGTTTATATTAAAATATTCAGCAACATACTTCTGAGTCACAGACTCAATAGAAAGTAGTTTAAAATAATTCCTTTCAACATATTAGAAAAAAGAACGTTTACTATCCAACATAAAAATGGAAGTGTTTACATTAAAACAACTTTTTCTTTTTTTTATAGAAGAGTCCAGATTCACAAGTTTTAAAACAAAATTATTAATTCAGTGATGCTTGCTTTTACCAATGCTGTATTTTTATGTGAACCTAACACTATCAATTAAAATATTTTTTATTTCTTTTTAACTTTAATTTTGTCTAATATTTGTCTGCTTTTGAATTGTATTTATTTATTTATGTGTAGGTTGTCTTGCTTTTTAATCATTCTTTTAGCTGGGCATCATTGTGTTAGATTTTATTTTACAGAAAGGTATGGTTTAAGTTGATCGCTTATGCTTAGTAATTGGTGAAGGACAAATATTTTAACACATGACTGCGTATAATAACTCATAGCATTAACAAAATACATATTGTGTATCTTTTTTCTTCTATCTCCATAGTATGAAATATCCATGTGGTTTATTTCTTAGCATCCATTACAATAACATCATCAAAGCCCAAACTCCAATAGCTTGAGACAATATCACATCTTCAAGACTGACATCTGTGCATAAGTGTTTGCAGTCATGCTCTAAATCAAAATTCGCAAAGTTAAGTATTTGTATACTAATCTGAAATAACGCTTACTGACCAATGGATTCATAACTGACGACAAAAAAAGGATAGAACCATATTATTTGGTTTTTATCATTTCCTCGCCGAAATATATTCAACTAAAATAATTTTTTTAAGTGATATTGTTTAGTTAAATCAATATTTTAAAGGACTAGAAAAAGAAAAACACGTTTTAATGAATTTTCCCTATAATGAATATCATCTAGATTTAAATATCTTCGAAATGTTCAAAGTATCTTAATTTTTTAAGAAATTAAAAAGAGTTGATTACAAAGGTTAGGTTAAACGTTAAATAATTTTAGTTTATGTAATTTATCTGATAGTTGAAAGTCAATTTTACTTACGAAAAACAAAATTCCTATGAATATTCAGTAAGAGTGAATAAAAGTATTTCTAAATAGTTAATATTTAATAGAAATTAAAATATCATACAGTTTTGTTCCAAATATATTTATATTAGGTAAGAAAGGATAAATAATAGAATAAAATAAAAAATAAATAGCCCGGAATTTTTTTAAATTAAAAAAAATACATACTTCTTTCAATTTTTAATAAATAAATATTCCATTTTTAAAATTCTTTTAATGAATTACGTATATATATTTCAATACATACTTTAAAAAATTTCTTAACTCATAATCAATAAATCACAAACATATCACTATAGATACTATCATCTCCTTGAAGTTTCATCCTGCTGGTTGATCACATATGGCTTGCTTCAAATGTCAGTCTTGAAAGGAAACTGTAAAATTTTGTTTGCTTCTTTTTAACCACTTCGCATACAATGGCGCCTCTGACACGCGCATCGGATTACTGAATTTTTACTTTCTAGTCTGCACTTAACCCACAGAATTCAATATTTAAATACGAAAAAATCGATATGAAACTATTTGGTATCCCAAATGCTCCATATATTATTTTAAAAAATCAAATTACAATAAATTACCAAAATAGGATGAGTCATCTAATTAGAAAGTTAAATGAATTCGTATGTAAAGTGGTTAAACAACAAAGCCAACGAGTAGACAATCCAACGAATAGAATAATTAGACGAAAAGGATGCAAAAGACACAAGTGCGAAAAATTCCAATTGCACTTCGCCATCAAAAGTTCGGTGAATTCTTTCTAGAATAATAATACATTTTTAAAGAAATGGGAATATTCAAATTGTGTTTCCGAGTAAAAATTTTGTGACAAATTAACAACAAACCCTATGTAACCTACACAATATCTAACCCTATACAACATCCTCATGTCAATTGTTTAATTCTACGATTGACACGAGAATGAGATTATATTTGTAAAATGGCGCCCGTCTCTACTTTAGTAACAACTCCACAGATTAAAAATTTCTTGCTGGAAGGAAAGATACTTTAGCGAGAAACGATTAGAGATTTCAAATTCCTTTGTGTGCTTGCGCATTTTGCTAAGATTGAATTTATTGAAGCTTGAATTGAATCTTTTAATTATTTCAGAGCCATGTTAGTAAATAATTTATATTCTTACGCCTACTTAAATTATTACATCAAGAATTAAAGGGAAGAAATATTCAATATCTAAAAAAATCTTCTCTTAAAATTTAAAATCTCTAAGTTAAAAAGCCTTTTCCACAAGTTTTTAGAATAAACTTTTATATAGCCCCTCTGTTTTGGAAGATATTATTTTAAGTGAAAACTAAAAGCAATATTTATTTATATGAGTAAAACCATCTGTATATGTAAAACATATTAATGAGGCGAATTAAAAATATATGTTATTCTAAAGTTTTACAGTAAAAATTGGTTATTATATCAAAAAGATTCAAGGGTTCTAAATTTTCTTGAGGGATAGAATAAAAAAATTAATATGTAGACTGAAAAGAGTTCAGCTAAATGTAATTTTTGCTCGAAAAAATAACTTGTATAGGACAGGAGAATTGGATATTAGTTAAAATCATAGCAGAGATGAGAGCTTCAAAGATTCAACAGCATTCCATTTCATTTATTGCACTTCCAAATAATAAAAGTAAATCACATTAAAAACGGAACAATGTGTAAACAGTTTTTATGATAAGGAAAATTAGTTAGTCTGAAAATTTACTTCAATTTATGCGGGCGTTATTCTGTAATCTGAAGGTCATTTTGTTTCATGTTTCTAATTTCGTTATATCCAAAAATTTCCTTCAACAATAAATATAAAAAATTACTATTTATTTTAGCATAATTTTTTGATTTATGAATCTTTGTTCGTTGATAGCAACCATTTAAATGGCTTGATTTTAGAGAGAGGCAGGTTTGAATTAAAAAAAATTAATATTTTTTAAAAAAATAATGAATAGATCATATCAACTTTTTCTAATCGAAATCTGTTTCAAAGTTTTTATTTTAAGGATATATTAATATTTATATCTCATTTCATTAACTGAGATAATCCAATATAATACATTACATAACAGAAAGGGTGTCTTAACATTTTCTATACTGCACTTAACATTCGAATCTTATACAGATGGTTTCAGTTGGAAAAAAGCTCTAGCATGCTATTTATCCACCGAATCAAAATATGTTTTGTTAATCGATTAAATCTACATTAATCATGACAAATATGGGAATTTTAGGGCGTCATCAATGACGTCAACAACAATAAATAGATCAGAAACTCAAATCTTGATTCCTATAAACTATTAGCTATTTTCTGTGAAGGCTTAAGAGAACGTTATTTTTTAATTGTATATTATTATATGACTGTCTCGATACTGGCGTCAGTTACGCTATAGAACAGCGACTTATGGCGAGAATCATTACTATCTCTTTCACAAGAAGGATGTGAATGTATATAAACTATGAAAAATAGAAGAATAAGACAAAATAGGTGAAAAAAAAGATTCCGCAGAAGTTACAATGAAAGATAATTTGAATGACATTGATGAGAATTTGCATTAATGGAATCATCGCTAAATGAAAATAATCATAAAGTTTTATTAGTGCCTGACTCAAGGAAAAAAAAACGGAAATTCAAGACGACCCCGAACAATGCACAGATGAGAAATCAGCATGGTACGTTCAATGGTGGACGCTGAGACGAATAATGAAAATGCATCGATAAACGCTTTAATGGGACATGTTGAAACGACCACAATTCTGAAAGAAGCTCTCAGTCAGCCTGTACGAAAACCACAATTAACATTCGATTTCTCTACGAGCTAAAGAGAAGCGAGTCAAAAGTTCCAAATCTATCATAAGAAGAAAAAAATTCTAATTCAGAATGTCTCTTGAAGAAATTAAATGGAAATCTTTTAATCACGATAAAGATTTTTTTCTGGATTCCTTAGATTTTGTTATTAGAAGAATTCTTTCAATAAACAAAAATGTTCCAGAAAACAAGAACTCTCTTTTCAATTCTGATTTTTCACAAGGAAATGAGGAACATAATATTAACACTCTCGAGAATTCAAAGGATTTACAAAATGAGCACATTATAACTGAAAATGCTTCCGAAGATTCCAGCGAATGCGACAAAATGGCTGTCACCGAGGAAGAATCAATCTCGTCCGTGAAAGATGACATTTCAGCAGCGGGACCTTCAAGAATACGGCCCCATAAGAAAACATTCCTTTGCGATATCTGTTCTAATTATTTTGAACGGGAATGTAAGGTTGAAAATCATTATCGATTACATCCTGGCGGCAAACCATTCGAGTGCAGAGTTTGTAAAAAATTATTTTCTCGGAGAGGACACTTCAATCAACATTACAGAATACACTCTGGCGAAAAGCCCTTTGTGTGTAATAGATGCGGAAAAGGTTTTAGTCAGAAAGGCAATCTCCAGTCACATTATCGGACTCACACGGGGGAAAAGCCCTTTGTGTGTTATATATGTCAAACCGCATTTGCTGATGATTCTACTCTTAGGAGCCACATCCGCACTCATACCGGGGAGAAACCTTACAAATGTCCCGTTTGCGGAAAGGGGTTCACAAGCAGCAGGTATTGCAACAGACATCGCAGAGAAAAGCATGATGGAAATCAATGGGAAATTTATAGAAAATAATTCATTTAATCGAATATGAAATTACGTTCTCCATAGAACCCTTACAGTTTTTATTTAATTACAACACCTTTATTTTTAAATTTTTTTGTGTGAACTCTACAAATGTGACAAAACTTTCTGATGTCTGATTTAAATTTTCTGATGTACAAACTTTCATATTTTGCTTGATGAGGAATTGGAGAAAGTTGCAAGATAAAAAGTTCGATGTATTCAAATCCATATGTTTGTGATTATTAATATCATTTCTTCTTTCTTAAGTGTTCCAGTGCTGTTATTTGTTAATATATTGGCTTGTTCATATTCTTTCTACGGGAGAAAATAACATAATTCTTCCAGTTTTATTTCAAAATTGAATACTTCTGAAAGACTAATGATATTGCTAATTTCATTTCTAGCCTATTGAAAGATTTTAGCAGAAAATATCAAAACTTAATTTAGTCCTAATAGTAATACCGATTGCAAAGTGTTCAAATGGTTTTATAATATATCACCAAATGTAACAATAGACAATAGCGTTTTGCTTTTTAATTGATTTTATATTTTTAATGCATGTTATTTCTTTTTTTAATTCATTTTAATTGGATTTTAAATATTGAAATTATATTCGTATTCATTTTAGGAACTTCAGTGGAAACTAAAAACCAATTTTAACTATAATGGCGAATTTCACAAAGGATTCATGTTATTTCTACATGGACAATCCTTTTTGTATTGGATAAAGTTAATGTGTTTTGTGAACGCTGTAATAAATATTTTTATATTACATATTTAAGTGCAATTTCTTTGACTTATTTCTTTTACTTTTTTAGAAAATATTTAGGATCCTTTTCGTTAAGTAAATAATCTTTTTATCATTTTAATTGAAAAGTGAGAATCTATTTTTTTTGGGGGGGAGGATTTTGAAACATTTATCAGCACTTAAGTCAAGGAAAAATAAGTAAGTTTTTCAAACATTTTGTTAGTTTTCCGCTTTTATAAATTTTTTAAAATGTTTCAGCCTAAAGCTGATTTTTACATCAACGCAAAAGTCAGCCGTCCTCTTTTTAATGATATCTTTTGTCTCTTATTTTACTAAATTTTTAATCAATTCATGAAAAAATATTATCATCTATTTCATTCAATAAATGAATATCAATTCGTTTTCAACGCTGGTTCTAATATTTCAATAAGTTTTTTTATTGATAATTATCAAATTAAGAGATACTGGTTCAAAGTAAAGTATACTTTTAATTAAATTTTTGAAATTTAGTATTTTTTATTACTAATTAATGATTTCAAATTAAGCAGTAGTGGAAAATGGTTTTGTGATCGTTTTTATATTCATTCCTTCTTGTGATGCAATTAGATGTATAAACATATAGAACAAAAACTGCAACATGCATGAAGCAAAAACAGATGAACGAGTGACTTCTAACTCAATAATATGTAACATGTCTAAGAAAGTGTGTGATTAATAAAATTTTCAGCTTTGAAAAACCCATCGAGACAAAGACACGAAATATTAAATTGAAATTTTTAGTAATCATTAGTCTAGCCAAAACAAATGGATGTCATAAAAGATTAAAAATACATAAATCTAAAAAATCTGCTAAACTGATAGTTTATTTTTATATTTATTGTTGAATGAAATTTTTGAATAACGAAATCAGAAATGTTTAACATAAATTTTATCACTTTCTGATTACAGATTAACAAACGTATAAATTCAAATAAGTTTTCAGTCTTAAAAAAAGTAATATTTGTCATTAAATTGGAAACTAGTTTTCTTTTTCATATTAAAACTGTTTAATCAATCATTTTGTTCATTATTCAATTTGCTTTACCATAATTATTTGAAAATGCAATTACGAAATCAGCATTTTGAATCTTTCAAGCTTTCCTCTCTTCTGTGATTCTATTTACTATCCAACTCCCCCGTCATCCGCAAGTTTCTTTTTTTCGAGTAAAAGTACGATTAGCTAAACTCTTCTCTCTCTGCATATTCATTTTTTATTCTATCCCTCAAGAAAATTTAGAACCTTGAAACTATACAATAAATGGTGATCAAATTTATTGTAAATCTTTAGAACAAAATATATTTGGATTCAACGATGTCATTAATCTGTTTTACATATATAGATGGTTTCGACGCATGTAAATAAACATTGATATTAGTTCTCACTTCATAACTTGAGAAAATATGTTTCAAAATGGAGGGGAAAAAGGATATGAATTCTGAAAACTTGTGAAAAATACATTTTAACCAAGAGATTTCGAATTTTAAGAAAAGATTTTATCAGACATTCAATAATGTTTTCATTCAATTCTTGATATTATAATTCACGTTGGTGTGCGAATATAAATTATATACTAACATGGAACTTCGATGATTAAAATATTCAATTCAAGCCTCAATAAATTCACTCTTGTCGAAATGCGCGAGCACACTAAGGAATTTAGAATCTCTAATCATTTATCGCTAAAATAACTTTTTTTCTCGAAAGGAAATTTTAATCAGTGGAATTGTTTCTGAAGTAGAGACAGGCGGCGTTTTGTAAATATCTTCTCATTCTTGTATCAAACGTTGAATTGTACGGATGCAGTAATAAAATATTACCGATGGTATTTTATTTCTATCTAAACAATTTATTAAAAGTTAATCAGAATTAAAACATATGAAGAATGCAGACATTCCTACTTATTTTTGAATAGTTTCATGAAGCAACAATTTTAAAAGAATCAAAGTAAAATTCATTTTTTTAAATCGGAGAAGAAACTGAAAAATTATATGGATTTATACACTTCTAAATATATAATCAAAAAACGAGAAAAATTATATTAACCAGCCCTTATTTATTTACGGTTCAAATATTTCATGTAATATGAATCTTAAATAAAAGCAGTTTCTTTTGACTTTCCCTTTCTGATTATGCATGCATAACTAGTCTTGCAAGTGAGCAAACAATACACCAGGATTTATCTTTAATCTCTTGCGCTATCAGTTAATTAGCAGAAATGCTTGCCTATCCTGAGGAAATTTCAACTAAGCATTAAGTAGTACAGTAGCGCAAATAATTTAGTAGCTGTACGTTATTTTCAGTATAGGAGAAAATTTCCAATGACGTACATTGTACGTCAAAATAGCGCAAGAGGTTGATAGAAATCATAATTAAATGGATTTTGTTGTTTCTTTACCTCAAAAGTTTTCCTCGGAAATTCATTTCTAAAATTCACAATTCTTTAAAAAAAATACATTATTATTCTAGAAACAGTTAGATGAACTGCTGATTGCGAAAAGCCATTGGAGTTTTTCACGTTTGTGTCTTTTGCATCCTTTTCGTCTGATTATTCTATTCGAAGGACTATCTACAAGTTCGTATTGTTGTTTGAAAAGAAACAAGTAGAATTTTTACAGTTTCATTTCCAGACTGACGTATGTAGGAGGTCATATATGATCAGCCAACAGGTTAAAGCTTTAAGGAAACGGCACAGTCTTTGATTCAGTTTCGCTTATTATTCACTAAGAGTAAACTCTTAGTGAATAATTTCATAATTATGAAATTTTTATGTATTACAATATAAGTACGTAATACATTAAAAGAATTTTTAAAACGGAATATTATTTTTAAAAAATTGAAAGATGCATATATTTTTTTTAAATTTTAAAATATTACAGTTTATTTTATTTGTTTTTATTTTTTCTGTGAATTTTTCCTTATCACTCAATTTAAATACATTTTGAACAAAACTGTTTATTATTTAGTAATTCCAATTAAATATTAACTATTTAAAGACTTTTTTTTCTCTATAACTGAATATTCATAAGAATTTCAAGTTTTACAAAGTAATATGGACTTTTAACTATCTGAAAAAATTTAATGCGCATAAACTATTTTCATTTCACGTTTAACAGAAATCTTTGCTATCAATTCTTTTTAGTTTCTTCATAAATTAAGATACTTTGAACATTTCGAATATAGTTAAATCTAATTGAACCTCATTATAACAATATTCATTAAAACGTTGTTGTTTTTGTTGTGCAGTATTTATTTATTTATATATCATTTAAAAATATATTATGATATTGCCTCGAGCTATTAGAGTTTGGGCATTGATGATGTTATTAAAATGGATAGCAAGAAAGAAACCGTATGAATATTTCGTACTATAAAAATAGAAGAAAAAAGACCTACAATCTGTGCAGCAATTTGCGCAGTCATGTGTTAAAATATTTGTCATTCACCAATTATTGAGCATAAGCGATCAACTGGAACCGTGCCTTTCTGTAAAATAAAATCTAACACAATGATGCCCAGCTAAAAGAATGATTAAAAAGCAAGACAACCCACAAATAAATAAACAAATGAAATTCAAAAGCAGACAAATATTAGACAAAATTAAAGTTAAAAAGAAATAAAAACTATTTTAATTGATAATATTAAGAAATATCTTGCTGCCCTTACATAAGAAATGGGGCTTATATTATGAAATTAGAACCAAAAAAAGTATTGTATTATGAAAAAATTAACATGGCCTAGGATGCTTAAGGAATAAAAAGAAGTGAATAATTCTTCGAGAAAAAGTAATTATAAGGATTTGAGTGGGAATTAATACAGAAAAATTCTTCAAAATTTGACAACTGGGTTTTAATAAATGAAATTATTGCAAGTGAAAAGCTGATATTTTAAAACTATAATGGTTTTAGTATTTATAATAGTGCAATGGTATGTTTTAAAATAAAGCAGAAATTTTTTTAATACAAGCATAAATCATTTTTGTGCAGTGAGAAACATTTTAATAGATATTTTGCCTTTCTAGCAACACGGAACAATTTGTCACGACCATTTCGACGGAATACACTCTGATGGTCTTACGTTAAATTGTGTATTTCCCTCAAATGAGTTATCAGCTATCAAATTGATACAAAAGACTTGAATGAAATAGCCATTAAGCATTCTAGAATCTTTGACACAAATGTTTAGAGCATATACCGAGTCGATTTGAATTTCAATTATATCTACAAATTTACAGAGAATGCTAATGATGTCCATGAAATTTAACATAAAGCCTTATCCTGAAAGCCTCTCTCTCTCTCTCTCTCTATATATATATATATATATAAACCCAACAACCTACTAAATGTTTTTTCCATATAAATATCAGCATATATTTAATTTTGGACGCAAAAAGACATTTTCATTTTAATTAAAAAGAACTTAATATCAGGGTTTGGTAAAAAAAGTTCTTGGCCTTTTTTCCATCTTCGCCCTGTCAGTAAAACAGAAGCGTTACAAAACGCTAAGTCTATTCTTTCCACTACGCGTAACATCTAAACACAAGCATGCCATATTCTGGGAGCGAAAAGCAGAATTAGCTCATAGGTTATTACTTACAGCAATTAATATGAGAATCTAACGAAATAAATGTTTGAAAAAATTAGGAGCATGTATTAGAGAGAGAATAATCGTAAGGTCATTTCCGAAGCCAAAACCAGAAACACAAATGATCGGAGAAAATTGAACGAGATTATTTTTTTTTAAAAATTAATAAATCTAGTTTTAAAAAATCCTATTATTCTCAAACAGAAAGAGTAGTTTTAAATTTTCAGCTATAGATTATGATTATACCGTATCACTGAGCTATATATTTACTTAATATATTCACAAAAATCTACAGATTTCAATAGGAAATTTTATGAAATTATTAAACACATTTTATCTTAAAGTTGTTTAAAATGTTCGAAAAAGTGGGTGAAGCTGCATTGGCCAGCTTGTATAGTAAAATCGAAATAAAATGCAACGAAGATGGTTGGTATTTGCATAAAACGGAATCTAATGATCGGAATAATTTGTAAACCACATTAGGTTACATTTGGCTGTTTTAGAGGTCCAAGGATTTCAGATTATTTTATAAAACATGTCATTTGGGGGCAAATTCTATATATATTTTTTCCTAGTGCTCGAGATGACACCACCTTCCCAATACTTCTATATCAAAGTAAAATGTGCTTAAAATAAAAGGTGCTGGTTTATACTGGGGGTAGGGGGAGAGTATTTGTGAATAATTTAAAATTGGTAAGCATTTGTTTAAAACAATTTGTGCGTTACCAAAATGATAAATTCACAGAAAACATTTTTTTCTTTGAAAAATAACCGGACTTAGTTGATATTTCTTTCGAAATTTCACTAATTTTTTTTCTTGTGTTACATCAGCTGTTGTGAAGTTTTCATTGTCTTATAGAAGGGAAAACGTTCGGATCTAAATAAGAGGAGTCGGTTCCTAATCAAGACATATTTATAGCTTTAAATTTTAACAAATGCTTATAATAATACATTATATAATTTGCTCGTGATAAAAAGTACACACGCGGAAATTCGCCAAATCTTAAAAAACTGTGTTGAGAAAATTCTGGTAAATAATCATCAGTTTCCTCTCAACTATTTTCAAAGATGATACGTCCAGAGAGATAATTGGGAGATTTAGTAAATCCTTTGATAGGATAATTATTATCTTCAACTTGTTATAGAAGGCTAGTGCATTAACTGTCTGCCAACGATTAATCGTGTCATTCTTATTATCATCAACGACTGATCATATCATTAAAACAATCATCATAAATGTCGTCTTCTATTACCTATAAAATACTGTGATATGTTTCATTTTGAGCAATTGCATGTTAATGACCATTTTCATTGTTTCCTATTGCCATTTTTCTTGTTCGGTCTTTTCTTTTTTTCAATCTGCTTCCCTTTTAAATAACTTCCGTTTTTTTTTTCCTTGAATTTTTCTTTAGTGGAATTCAAATCCTGCATTAGGAAATATAAGGCGATCTAAACGAAGTCTTCCTTAATGTTTATAAAATTGAACACAAAAAAATTATTTCATATATTTAATTAACACATTCTTTGCCCCAATTTAAGACTGTGATTTGGAACCTTTTAATTTGATGGAAACGATTCTTTATAATGCGCCATTAGTGTAAATTAATTAGAGTAAAACCGAATAGAAAAAAATTAATTTTTATAAACATATTTTATACATCCCTTTACATCATTAAGAAATATCACGCAAGCAAGAGTTTTAATTAACATTAGAATTTGTTTTTAAAAAATTCTTACCAATATTTTGTAATAAGATAAAATTTAATTAATATCTTTTTTCTAAATCACAAAACCCTTTAAAAAATTCATTTACGTTTCTTATTTCTTTCAGAAGGAAGAAATAATTTTTTAATAGCAAGTATGCTTATTATTTTTCAAATTTTGTTCAACAAGAATATTGTTTATAAATTATTGTTGTGGAGTAGCAAAAATGTAATAACCCTATGATAAAATCTAGAAGTTTTGGTTTTCTAATACCTTCTTTATGCCAAACCTTTATGCATTCAAAAACTTTACATGCTTAACCCTTCGCACTCCAAAAAATAAATAAATGCAAAATTTTTCACCTTAAACAAAGATTTGTTAAAAAGCTATGAAAAATAAATATACACAATTCTTGTAAGTTGAATTTATTTGAAAAATTAATCTACATTTCTTAACCATTATGTAGGCGTTATTCACAATTAAATTTGAAAAATTAATAGATAAAACGTCAAGATGATGTCCCGTCTTGAATAATGCCTCAGAGGCACCATCGGAGTGCGAAGGGTTAAACTTCAGGATGCCTAAATGCCCAATCAGATTTGCGGCTTCGTCATCTGAGTGCGATTCAAAATCACTGCGGTGTTTGGCGTAAATATATCGTTCGTCTAACCACCGACTTACTGGTGGGCGAGTATGCGATGAAAGTTTTATAAGCTAGATAACATCTACGATACAAGAATAATTGCTTTTGTATTGTGGTTATGTTACTAGGCTACAAACCCTAAAGTTGCGAGTTCGTTTCTAGGGCAATACGCATGCCCCAAAAAGCAGAGACAAAGTAAAGTTTCGACGATTCTGCAGTTGAATAGCTCACTAAAATAATACACAGATTTCTTAATTAGAGAATTCCATATGCTTTAACATTCTAAATCTTTAATGCATTTTTCTGTTTCAGTTATTTACCAGACTATAACAGCCGCAATTCTTTTGGAAGGCTTTCTAATAATTTTACGCGGTATAGTACGAAAATCGATCCGGGATGCAGAAATTGAAATAAAACTTGATACGTAAATACTCATCCAATTTTGATTTAAAAAGGAAAATGAGATAAAACACTTATAAAATTATTGACATTATTTTTTATATAAAATAATGAGTCAAATACTGAAGTTTGAATTGTGATTCGTAACTATACGGATATGTACATGCATCTGTTGCTTCTAAAAATCAGAATAATATTTGCTATAATATAAACTACGTGAGATTTTAATGCAGCAATTATGGAATTGTAGTAAAAATGTAGCAGCCCTTTACTGCGCAGATGTGTTAGGAAGTATATTGAAGTCTTCAACCTCTACCAATAAAAATTGAAAAATCAATGGGGCGTTTTTATCAACCATTTCAATTACCAGAAGACGAAATTCTTCACATAAAAAGCATTTGAATTAATTTATATTATTTCAAACGTGTTTACATTAAATAATACGAGTGAAGACAGAAATCTTAATTTAACAATAACATCCTGTTTTTCAAGCGTCATTCTAGTTATTCTGAATAAAAGGTCATAATTCTGATCCATGGACATATGATAATAGCAACCTTTAAACAGCCATTAGATTCCTCAAATTTCTTCATCACATTTGCTGGAATATGTTGTTGTTGTTACTTATGACACTTGCCATGGACAAGCCCCCTGCGGATACAGCAGCAGATTTAAGCCGAAAGGAGCGTCTCTTGTTTTTGAAGTAGCGCCAACTAGAGCCAAGATTACGACTTAACTACACACTCATCACATTTGCATGCACAGCCCCTTTTTCATGAGGGAACAATCACTCATCTCACAGATAGCACACAGAAGAACAACCATGCTCGAGCCCGGAACTCCCAGAACGACGCGCTACCTCTGTGCCAGAAAGCCAGCGCTGGAATATGTTTTATTATCGACCTGACATGCAGATCCATATGTGTGATGATCGTGCATGACACTGGGATTCGAGTTTGCAACCTTCTAGTTTTGAATCTGGTACCTTACCCACCAACAGACCATTTTCGACAGAAGGAAGACAGCAGATGAAAAAGGATTATATTCAAGTACAGTTGTCATGTAATCTCATGTAAGAAGAATTAGTGGCAGTTCTTGAATAAAGACACTAAGCAATAAATCTTAATCAAGATATAAGTTAATTATCACGCTATAATGTCTTCCTATTTATCTGTTTGGTCGGTGTTGCAAAATAACGAAATTTTTCATTCGTTATCTCTCAATGGTCATTCTCGTTTAAATCTTTGAGATCATTCTTAAATATCTGAAAATCCTTCACATTTAATGGCATTAACAATTTCTATTGTTTCTTTCCCACTATTTTATACTGGGGTGGTTAATATATGCTTAATAGGAACTTGATGATACCATCATCCTATAAACTAAATCATTGTTTTGAGCTAAATTGAAATAATTCAAAATAACCACAGTATAATCTTGGGATTTCAACCTTTTTGCAACATTAACAACAGGTTTTTTTTTATTTTGCACTAAAAAAAACTTTTCAGAATTTAAACAATGTTACATTACAGTAAAAAATAATACGTCGCCATTCAAAGAATAAGCTATAAATAATAAAAAAAATATTATTATTATTAAATATGACAACATCAATACTTAACAATGGTGACGAAACCGGGATCGGTCACTAAATAATTGAAATAATATGTATGTGTAAGATTGAGTTATGCAAATACACGCTCGCAAAGAGCTTGCTTCGTGTAAGATTTATTATAATCCTAACTTTCATAGATAAATTGTAGCAATTTTCAATATATGAATATGATTGTTTTCACCTTATTGAGCTTTTTAATTTCTTAATAATATCGAATTTAATATTTCTTGTCAATTCATCCAAAATTAAGGAGTGTTTCACATTCAGGATTTTTTTTAATTGCAGACAATAGTTTCTATGATTTGGTGCTCAAAGGGCATTCTCGCAGTTTCAATTGCAATATTCCTAAGATAATTCTAGATTAAAATGAACACGAAATTTTATCTGAAAATATAAATCTTATACATCCTAAACTGCTTCAAATTGAAGACAGAAAATTATTTAATGGTGCAATATTGTATCACTAATTCAATAGTTCTAATGAAAATGTAATAAGTATAATGACTATGATAATTTAATAAAAAAATATTTAATGATAACCTCTTTTAAACAAATGCATCACCAGAATCCATAGAAATAAAATAACATTTATAACAGATTCTCAGTTTTATTTTCATTGTATTATTATTTTTTTCTTATGTATTTTTAAACCTTATTGTAAAAGTTTCTCTATCTGCAATTGTTCCTTTATTATTGTTGAATAACAAATGTAATTTTCGTATAATAAAAAAATCTTAGTTTTTAAATATAATAACAGATGGCAGCACTTGTAATATTTTAAGTTTTAACAACAGAAATTTCAGATGTTCCGTAATTATTGTTGAATAAAGAATGTGTTTTAGTATACTAATAAAATGTTAACTCTTACTTTTCAAACCTTCTGTTAGATGGCAGCACAATAGATATCTGAATTTTCAATTTCAAAAGGATATAGTTCTTTTCTAATAAAAATATTAATAAAAAGAATTGTAAATAAAAAAAATCAATAAATATTATTTCTACAGAAATACTGCTACATATATCATATGTCTCTGGATAAATAATTTTTAGTGTAAACTTCAAAAAGAAGTTAAAAATTAATTTTTTTCTTGTTTCAGAAAGAACAGAAAAATCATAAACGGTGGCAGAAAATCAGAGAAAACGAAGCAATACTCAAGAAAAAAATAATAAACTTCTTATATATGTATATGTATGTGTGTGTATTATTAAATTTATCTGATATCTTGAAAATAAAAAGATATGTGAATTGTCAAAATGAAAAGAAAAAAAAGAATATATGTAGTACTATTTCCATATTTTTATTTTATTAGCCACAAAACTACTGGAAATAACTAGTAGGTTTTTAGCTATTAGTCATCGGGTCTGTTTTATTTATTTAATTTAGGACAAATGACCATTGCATGTGTTGCAACAAAGAAATTACCTATCAAACGCTATTTAAAATAACTTTCTTTAGCTTTGTTATTAAGAGGCATCCATCAGTTATCAAGCATGTTGAAAATAAGAAATAGCCTTTGTTATAACTATAAAATGATATCATAGTTATTTAAAATGACAATGTCAATTATTATCCAAAACTGGTGCTACATAAAAATATTCCAGTACTTAGCAAACTAACAAAAAAAAAGTTGGTAAATTGAAAATAAAAATACAAAGCTTGAAAAAATTGAATTATCTACGCTGTGAATTTCGAACAAAATTTTGCATGCTTTAAAATTTTTGCAGAGCCATTTTTTAATGTAAACGATATTAAATATTTGAGCTTAAATTTTAAATATTCCATTTCGTATTTAAAATTCTTTTCTGGTTCCCACGTTTCATTCTAATCAGAAATATGTTTCTGTCCTTTCATTTATATTAATTATTATATTATAATTAATATAATGATTTCATTTATATTAATTATTATCATCTTCATATATATAATTTCTTAAATTTGGATATGATTGCTAATTTAATTCAAGTTTAAAATGAATGCAATATAAAGGCAGAAAAGTAAATAAATAAGAATTTTTAAATCCAGTAAAATTTTGAAACGAGCATTAACACAATAATAATTCTTCCATAATAATTCTTTATGTTTTGCTTTTCCAATAAACGCAAATAAAACATTTTGGTAAATATAATTTGATAGGGAAATTGGAAATATATTTTTTCATCTAATTGGTAGCGCCATCTACATTGGATTTGAGAGGAAAAGAATAATAAGAGATTTGTTTTGGTTGTGCTGCCATCTATTGGTTTTTAAAAGAATGACTGATATTCTTTATTGAGAAAATAAAGATTCCTTTAATATATCTGATTAAAAAAAATAGATGTCATTATGTATCATTGAAATTACATTTTTTAATCAAAGTGTTAGAATTTTTTTCTTTTTTTTTAATGACAAAATTTTTTTAATGTAAAAGTATTAATAACGCTTTACACTTACGCTTTTTTACTTAAATTTGCTTAAACCATAGAGTATAACATATCTTTCTATTTGGTTGAGATGATATAATACTTGTACATGCCATCTTGAGAAAAATTCTTTCACTGCGTTTCATATCTCGTAATTTAATCTACATAAGAATTAATCAGAAGTAAAAATTTTTAAAATAATATAAAAATGTCTTATTTATATTTCTTATCTTTAAATGATAATTGCATTATAGATGCCTTTTTCAGTATATTGTTAGGGGAGAGAATTTCAATTGCAATATACCACCAAAATATTGTATTTTTATGAAACTAATATTTATTTCTAAGTAAAAAAGTTAATTGAGTTTTAAATTGGTAAGTTTACAACAATATGTGTTGCCACAGTAATAAAGCGTATACAATATTATATGCAACTTAAATCACCTAAAAATTTTCTTTAAAAACTTGTAATTTTTTTTTAATGTTAAAGTGCTTTTTATAAAAAAATGCTGTAAAATAGTTTAACACAAAACATTTTCAAAATCAAGCCTAAAAATATAATATAGATTTGTCTAAAAAATTGAAGTATTCACTTTTTTTATGATTGAAAGTGAGTAATTTAAATATATTTCAGAGATTTAAGACATTTCGACCTATTGTTTGTGAAATTTTTCACATAACTTCAAAGACAAAAAACACATGTCTTAGTTAAATGAGTTGACCGATACAATATACCACTAAAATGATTTGTGTTTTGTCAAATGAAAATTCGCTTTCAAAAGTATATGCAAATGTTTTGGGTCAGTTTTCGAATATTAAACATAATTACAACCATAGAAAAAATGTTACATTTTTGTTTGATGTTCACAAATTTTCAAAACAAAATCTGATTTGCAAATGAGTTTGACTGGTTTCGAACAAAATTTTGAACAAAAATGGAATAACATTAAAACGTTTCTTTTAATATCTTTGTCATGACAGACATATTATCCACATCCAAGTGA
>JAOUZG010045065.1:672362-682949 GCA_026289955.1 Argiope argentata | reverse complement strand
ATAAAGAATATGATTCTTTTCGGGGAATTTAATTCACTCTCCTTCAACCCGATTTCAAAGCGGAATCTGGAGAATAAAAGCTTGAAAACTTATTTAAGGAAAAAAATCATGTCTGGCAACAGGAGCCGCTTAGAATAAAGTTTAGCACTGAAGTGAAAACGATGTTACTAATTTTAAGGTTGCGTCAAAAGACTTCCAGCAAAAGATTTTATCTTAGACAGTCACAAATTAGATTTGTTTTATGGAGGAAGGGGCCATTTAGTAATTGCATATGAAGGCACTATAAATAAAGTGGGCAGGCGTTTCGAATGGAGGAAACTAGGGCGTTCTCAACAATGAAAATTGCTGAAAAGAAAGGGGCAAGCAAAATTTTTGAGCAATTAACATTTAATATCTGTTGGGAAATTTAAGGCATATAAAAACTTATGATTCATTTTAATTATTGAATAGTCGAAATCGAAGTAAATTCAGAAAAAAATTATCATTAAAATAACTCAATTAGCATATGATATGATATATGAGCATAGATTTAATAATTACAATAAACAATTAAATGTGGTAAAAATAAACATTTCAAAAAAAACTAAATGCCGCGTAATTTAAAAATCTAAAAAATATATGATATTCTGCATGGTAAGTAGTTTCTAAAAATTAATACTAATTAGCTGGAAAAAATATGAACATGCTTATTGAATGCTTAATTTTTGTGAATATTTTTGTATAATATTTCACAAAATTGTACAGAATAAAATGCATTCGATGAGTAACGAAATGGAAAGAAAACGTTTTTCGAGAAAAGGGAAAATACCATCTTTCTATCTTATGAGCTCTTAACAGATTCATTATCAAAGGACACTTCATATATTTTCTAATAAAAACTAGAAATATCTGTAATGATTAAAAGACCCCTTATTCCATTGGGCTAAATTTGAAAAATTAATATTTTGAAGCTACAAATGTTTCCAAACCCTTTAATTGTGTAAATTTCAAATTCTTTTTTTGCTTTAAAAAATCTTGTATTCATTCACTCCAAAAAGTCTTTTAACTAGTGTATTAATGGTTTAAACGTAAAGGAAATTTTGATACATATTAACTGTCTTTAGTTTTAAAGAATTAATTTTTGAAAGATATTTTTTCTCATCGTCTTTATTTATGTGTGTGTGTGCTTAAATCAATCGTCTACTTTTACTGTACAATGGCAAAAAATCGTTATTGTTTAAAACATCCGTACTTTTTGCTATTCCTAAGTTTGTATTACATCAATAGAAGAGAATTATGTTTCTCTTTTTTTCATGTATCGAATGTGGCTGCTTTATTAACTTACTTATTTCAGCATCAATTTTTTAACTTTACAGTCTCATTTTGTTAAGTTCTGATGATGAATTAAACCAGAAAAGAGAAAAAAATTAAATTAATTCAAAATAACTCATTCAAACGAATTGATAAGAATATTGCCTTTAGCTAACATCAACTGACTATTGTCAGAGCTACATGCTTTCTTAGTCAGAAAAATGAGTCATACTACATTACAGAAATACATGTTTCTTACCTTCGTCCTGACATAAGAGTAGCGTGTCTTCCCTGTGATCTGGTCGTCCCGGGTTCAAGTCCCGATTCAGGTATGGTTGTTCTTTTATGTTCTATCTGTAAGGTGTGTGAATCTGCTCCCTTGTAAATAGGGTCTGTGAAAGCGAATGTGATGAGTGAGCAGCAAAGTCATACTCTGGACTCCCGGTTGGTGCTACATCAAACAAGAGACGCTCATTTCAGATTAAAAATCGTTGATGTATAGCGAAGCTTGTCCATGGCAAGCGTCATTGGAAACAACAACAGCATATTTCTTAGTCAGAAAAATGTGTCAAATTAAAAATCTGGTAGCATGATTTCAAAGACAATTCTAAGTAAAATCGGAATGCAAAGATTTAAGTTCTTTTCAGCAATTTAGTATTGTAATTGCTTTACATAAGATTGTGTTATATAAAAGCTTGCATTACACAAATATTGCTACAAAGCCTAAAAAATTTGACATTTCTTTTAAATTACATACGAAGAAAATTTTATGGCTTTCTAGTAAAACGCCATTGTTAAAAAAACAATTAAGAAAAATGATAAAATGATAACAAATTTTTTGAAAAGTATTCAAAAACTTAACTACTTTTGAATTACTTTTATAATAAACAATATGTAAATTCAGTGAATGCTTTCAAGTTGTATTTAACTATATTTTATTTCTATTAAAACTTTTTTTTGTAATAAAATAGCTTGCAACTTGTGAGTCATGACATATAAAGTGATGCATAGTTTTTAAAAACACAACAAAAGAAAGCCTCTCATCTAAAACATTAATTAAAAAATCCAACTTAATCAGTTCATAGGTCAATTTTTTTATTTTTTTTATTTTAGTTATTTTTTATTAAATAATTACAATTAATATAAATATGTATATACCTATGACAGAATCATAATATTAAGTGGCGAAATAGAAAGCGAATTTCCTCCCAATTTTCCATTCTTCTTCTCGAATTTCCTTCTCGATACGTAACTTAATATTAAGGTTAGGCAGGAGAAGTGACCAACAATTGATGACGATTTTTAATTGATTTTATGGAGAAAAATCTGAATTGATTCTAAAGCTTAAAATTTCTTCAATTTTATTATTTTAGAAAAATATTTCATTCTAACCACTAAACAACAACTGCTAACTCCCTCTGGAAAGTCTTTTCGATAAACGTATACTTAAAGAAAGAATTTATCCAAAAATTATTGATTTTTACAAGAAATGAAATCACATTCTTCACCTTCACTTGAAAAATACTAAATTTCTCGCATTTTACTGATTGAGCTACTGCCAGTTGATTTCAATTTTCATTACAAACTGCAAAAAATTTATTTAAACTATTAAAAATTAATTTAATTTAATTAATTAATTAATGTTTGAAAAAACTATATTAACATCGAGTGTCATCCACTAAAAGTTTGAAAAAATGTATCTGAAATTGAGTGTGTGAATAAAATGTATTTTATTAACGATTGAAAAGTTGAAGAAGTAATCTATAGGGAGAGTGTGAACTAATAGTAGGAGTTGAAAAATCGAAAAACAGTGTTTTAGAATCATCTGCAATGTTGAAATAATCAGTAAAATCAAAGAATCAGCCCCTTTCCCAGCCCAAATCACAACGCCAAATTTTTTATCATTTGGAAACTTATGGACCCTTGATAAGTTTTCAATATCTGCCCGTCTCCCACAAACCAAATAATGCAAAATGAAACCTTCATGAGATATTTTACAATAAAACTTTGATATGATAGACCCCAGTTTTAATAAGTGTAACACTATCACCCAATTCAAATTTATGTTCCAGCTATTTTTGTAATCTGTGTACGCAATTGAGTACCCAAAAGACTTTGTTTATCGTGCTAGTAAAATTTAAAATTGAACTTTCATTTGCCGTGATAAAACACACTCTATCAATGTTTCTTGACATTGTGAAATTGATGATATAAATTTCGTTAACAAATAACTGATCGCCGATGACAACTAGAATATTTACAATAATAATTATTTTTTGAATAAAAGAGCATCAAACTTATATTTTATATAATTTTTGCAGAATAAAAAGAGATGATATTAATAAGTAAAAATGTATTTATCACATATGATCTTATTATAATGTTCAAATCATAGTTTGTGTTTTAGATTCAGTGTTTCTAACACAATGAACTCTAAACGACTGAAATTGCCTGCTTTCTGGCACAGAGGTAGCGTGTCTTCTTCGTGTTCTGGGAGTCCCTGTTTGGGCATGGTTGTTCTTCTGTGTACTATTTGTGAGTTGTGTGACTGTACCCCCCTTGTAAAAGTGGGCTGTACAATCGATTGTGATGAGTGTGTAGCTAAAGTCGTACTCTTGGCCCTAGTTGGCGCTACTGGAAACAAAAGACGCATACTTTCGGCTTAAAATCTGCTTATGTATCAGTGGGGTTTGTCCATGGTAAGTGAAGTAATAATAATGAATGAAAATATAAACGGTGTCTGAATCAAACATTCTGCTATAATATTTGGAAATTTTTTATACCTTCAAATTTTTAGCTTAACCTTTCTGTTATCTTAATATTTAACACTTGTGATTTTTAACTGTAATTTTCACCTTGACGTTTATCTTTAACTTTCTCTTAAGTATATTTTTATGCACTATCTACTTTTAGAGCTCCACTTTTAGATAAAGAGCATTATTTGATAGTACTCTTTCCTTTTTTTAAATTTCCGAGTTCCCTTTTTTATCTGTCCTTCCCTGTAAATTTCAAATCTATTTTCACTTTTGTTTATTTTCGAAGTCCAGAGTCTATATTGATTACGAAGTGATGACTCAATATTTCAAATGATTATTTTAAATGTTTTCAAAGCGTCTCTAGTATAACAAACGGTTAAAGGCTTCTACCAACACATACAGCTTCCAATGAATTGTATTGTGACTTGTAAATTTTTGAATTCGCTGTCAATTATTATTTTGCTATAATGCCAATTTGTCAGAACGTTCAGCGTGTGTTATCTGTATCACATATTCATCAGAATCTAGACTACACAGGTATTTGTTGCAACTAAAGAAATCTCTTAAAGTTCACAATAACACCGAGATAATGGCTTGGATGTCTAACAAATCTTGACAGTTATTCGAATCTTGGTTAAAATACAAATACTGATAATAACACAATCCTAATCTTGACTGTGTCACAAGTATTTACAGAATGCCACATATTGATTAGAATACAAATGTTTTCTTTAATATAACTATCAGCTATGCCAAAGATATTTACAGCGCACAAATATTCAATATATCAAAAATGTTAACAGATTAACAAATCGGACGACGAGGGCGATACCTGAGCTGGCACATCAGTCTAATCTTCGGCAATACACAAAAAGTAGGGCATTTACCCTTTAACGCACACTGAACACGCTTATAAGCAGTTCTTCAGGGTAATTGAATTCAGGGATCAGGGACCTTCCAGTCAAAATCCTATCCGCACGCCACCTTAATCTCAATAAACATGCTGTGTATAGTATCCATTCTGTTTATCAACTTCAGATATAACAACAACAGTTACTCAAGCGTTCCAGCCACACAATTATATGCTGAAGAAAGTTGGGTATATCTCAGTTCTGTATTGACTTATGTACAAACCATCGATGCATAGAAATTAAATCTAAAGCAACGTATCTTATCATCTTCACCCCATTCTATTATTCTGGAATTAACAACAATTATCATTTCTAAAAGAAGTCTTTTGGGCCTAAAAAGAAAATAAAAAGCATTTATTTAATATAAATTTACAAACTATATGATTAACTCTGAGTATCCGGTATAATGTGGTGGAAAGGTAAGTCGGATAGACAGGAGTTCTATGAACTCATTTCTTTGACCACCAATGCCAGAAGATGAAGTTTTCCTGTCAAAACTCACTGCTATAATACATATTGTCTCACTTCTTATTAAGTACTGAGTCCTCCATTTATCTTAAGCCACATGGAATGTGAACTCGGCCCGGCGAAAAAGTAAATTATAAAAGCAGTTGCCGTTAAAGTGTCGAGTTAAAATAGAAGACTTTGTGCTGGTAGTTTATATATTTTTATGAGTTGTACTGCAAGAATTTATTAGAAAAACAGTTAAAGGATATAAACTGTTCACACCTTTACATGTATTCTGTACACTTCACTGAAGTATAATTCTTTAAAAAATCTCAATAACTTTACGATTCACGAACATATTGTATGTACAATCAGGAATGGCGGCAACAATTGCAGTCCGTTACACACTGGCTAAACAAGGAACAATGAAAAGAACTCTGCTATTTTTATGCCACAGCTTGTATTTTACTCGCGGAACGTGCTGGCCAGGGGTACTTTCTAGCTGCTTGGGTGGCTCTTTCTCCCGGTCTCCCATTTGTTACCTCACTCCCAACTCGGGTGGGTAAGGGTTACAGTGAGTCTTTACTCACGGAACGTAGGAGGATGGCCATGGATGGCCTGGTTGGTAGAGTGTTGGACGCGTACTCCTTAGTTTACGAATTCGAAACTCACCGGCCAAAAGATTCCCCGAGTGTGTGGCGACTGGAGTTCGTTAAATCTGTTCGTGGTCGCAAAGCCCCCCCCCATGTCGAGAGTAATATCACTGTGGGTACTGGGTCAGAGGTGATCGTTCTCTGTTCCAGGTCTCAATCACGATCTGAGATGTATGAATGAATTTGCATTAATGTAGTCCGCCCTCCTAAAAAGGGTTCTGACGTCTGTGTAGCTAAGTCGTACTCTTGGCCCTAGATGGCGCTACTTGTAAAACAAAGAGACGCATTTCTTAGGCTTAAAATTTGCTGATCGTATCAGCGGGGGCTCGTCAGCGGCAAGTGTCATTAGTCACAGGAGGATCGTAACAGACGCCCTTTTCCAATGCCTTGATAATGTTGCCAATGCAAAGCCTTGCCTTCCTTTTTTAATTACGATAAAAGTTGCTAGGATCTAGGCTGGATAGTACAGAAGCAGGATACTCGGGGGTGTGCTGTATTTGTAATATATGGCTTGAAGAAAAATTTAAACTCCCATCTTACTTTTGCAAATTATAAATTCAAGAAATTTTGAGGCTTATAGTTTGGGAATCTCAAGTCTTGACAGATATCACAATATTATTTCTACTGCATATTTTACATTAAAATGATGCATACATAATACGTAATGTATGCGTGTCAAACAAATTTTGAAAAACAGGCGTATGTTCTTACGCAGACAGCACCGTCCATAAAGAAGTCATCAACAGCATTCCATGCCTCAGAAGTCATAAAAGTCAAAAATATCGTTGACGTTTTCTTTTGCAGTATAATTAGACAAACACATCCAGAGCTCGTTATACTTCGGCGTTGATCCGTCGCAGATGCCCGACGTCACAGGTGTCTGTTGCTTCAGGTGTGGAATCGCCCTGCGCCGCAGAGAAATGAACGCCAGAAACGTGAGATCGGATTAATGCGGAAACACAAACAATGGAAACCATCTGCCGTTTTTTATGATCCGTTTCCAAACTCAATTGCCCTCTGTACTGCAAGAATTGCTTTCAGTGCGTAAGGGGAAATTAATTTGATGATCAAGCAAAATAGATTAACTCTTTCAAGCGTGGTGATTTATTTCCTGAACCTTTTATATCAAAGCATGGTGCTTCAGTTTTTAAACCGTTTAATGAAGAAAATATATTTTTAAGCTTCAGAAAGTGCATTTATCATCTTCAGGAATTTACTTTCTTTTTTTAAGTGGTTTAAAAATAAACAAGCATGCATTTAATAATTTCACATAAACCGTTCAGGAAATAAGCTACCATTTTTGAAAGTGTTAATCGTAATGGTCTCATTTTTATATTTACTTCCAACATAAAAATAAAAAGAAAACAGGATTTTTCTCCCCAAAACTTTCTCGCATGCTTTCCTATAAAGATCTTTACCCCTTCCATAGGAAATTCTGGATTTTGGAAAAGGCCTCGAATAATTTTGGTTGATTTTCACAAGGGGAGTATTATTCTCAACTATTGGTATTTGATCAACAAAGGGTATTTGATGCAACTCTCCTGTACCATTCTTCTTCGAGACTTCTTTCTGGCTTTCTCATGTGCCATGAGAGAGTGAGTAGACATTCTGAGGCATAGTGAATTGCAGATCCTATTTCCCCACAGAATATTTGCACATATACCAAAGCCCAGACAGACAAATAGTTTGACAAATTTGGTTCAGAATTTGACTTGGTGAGAAAAGCAACGACCGGAATTAATATGTAAAATATATTTATTAGGATTCGAAGAATAAAACATTGCTGAACTAACAAAAAACACACTCTTTTATTTACTCTTTTTGTTTTATATTTATCTAATTCATTTGTACTGGGTTCGAGAGAGAGGGAATTCCGGATAACGGATTCCATTCAAAATTTGAAAGAAAGCTACAAATTTGGTTGTATTTCCATATAATAAATTTCAACCGAATAATGTAAAGCGTTTTTCAGTTAGTGTTTTTAGACAGATAGACATATAAATATAATGAAATATATATATATTGTATTCAGGGATGTCTAAAATATAGAGAGGCATCAAAACTTTCGAGTTAAATTTTTCAACAGCTTGTTCACGATGAAATAAAAATATCTTGGATTTGTACTAATTATGAATAAAAGGCCGTGGCTTGGTCAGATTCCTTTGGTTTAAAATTTTTATAAAGTTCAACTAAAATCAATTTCCTAGCTTTATAACTGCTAAATTATAGTTATACCTCTATTATTACAACTAATCTGAACAGTAATCACCTCAAATAATCAAAAACTCGTTTAACAGATTCTGCCTCTGAATCATGACTTCTTTTCTTTCAACAACGTTTTCCAAGATTGTAACTAGAAATTATGAAAATTACATGCACAAAAACGACAAGATATTGAACTCGCTTTTATTAGTTTTCTATTAATATTTTAACACTTATTTATTAGGTGTCAATATCTTTTCAACACTTTTTGAAACTTCTTTTAATTTTAAACGTATGAAAGGTATAAGATCTAATCGATCAACTGAAAACTTGTTTCGCAGTTTTCTACATTAACCACTTTTGCAAAGTCATCTTAAATGATATCTTCGGGTCTATTTTTTATCTGAAATATGTCTGAGAATTTGTTGTCACTTAGTACCTGACTTTTAATGTTGGAATATCCTTTTATTGCATGCCAATAAAGATACCTTTTATCAGCCTTCGTCTAGGAAAAATCAGTTGTAAAACCAACTTTGGCATTTCTTTATGAATAGTTCGTTCACTTTTTTTCAAAAAAAAAAAAAGAAAATTCAGTTTGATTTTTATTATAGATGCAGGCAGTGAGGGTTAAAATTCAGCAGAACTTAAAAAACATATTTTGTTTTTTATATATTGGTTATTTTAATCTTCTACGAATTTAAAAAGAGACAATGAAATTGGTAAATTTTTCATTTTTAAACCATTAGAAATAAACAAAAATAAGGTTCAGATGAATTCTGAAGCTTTAAAATTCTATAGAATAACAATAATTCAATACCACAATTTTCATGAATGTCATAAACACTGATTAGGCACAGTACTGTGCTATTAGTAAAGCCATGTTAAAGCGAAATAATAAAAATATTTCTCTAGGCTGGTGGCATTGTCTGATACTCCTAATCACTTTTAGACGAGATATAGAAAAGTTTGCGCTCTTCAGTTCAATGTACTGCACATGCGTATTTATGCTTTTTAAGATTCGAGGCAAGGCATATTAAGATACATCTCTTTTAATATAATCACCGATTTCATTTCACATTTTAATACATTTTTTTACGTTTAATATACATGTTAATGATTTATTTGTGTTTACTTTTTTTTGTTTCATTGACTTTTAGAAAATGAATGCAATTATTTTTTTACTATCTCTAGATAAGCATAGCATTCATATTTGCACAAAATGGCATTTATGCTGTAAAATTCTGCATTTATAATATTATTATTACTAAGTGAAAATTATGAATTTTTCGGAGAGTAGTGTATCAAATTAAATAAAAAAATAATATTAAAATTAAATGAAAAATTGTACGCAAATGAATTTGATATAGTTAAAAAGATAATATTTTAGACTTAAGATAATACAAAAGGCATTTTTATAAGATAATAGTTTTAAAAGATATGAGTATCAATTTCCCTAGGCAAATCATAATGATTACGGCTAGAATTAAGATTAATATATGGAAAATAATATAACCGATTAATAAAACTGAAACAATTTGAAGCGATTTTACGCCAAATATAATAGAGAACAAATTTTATTGCAACTTTGCAATATATATCTAAGATTGCGAATTTGTAGTAAGTTTTTATGATTGGCATAATTTAAACATGTTTGGCGAAACCAGTACATTAATCTTAATTCTTACCATTATTAAGGCCCCAGTGGCCTCGTGGTAAGGTCTCGGCTCATGAGGCATAGATTATCAGGTTCGAGACCTACTTATAGTGAAGGACTGTCGTGTAAGGGGGTCAGTTGCACGTTAAATCCATCAGGACAAGCGTCCTCCCGCTGGTGTTGTGTGGATTGCCACATGAGGTTTTGTTCTCGTCATCTGACTGCAACTCAAAATTACGAGGACCAAAAATAGCCCTAGAGTTGCTTTACAACAGCACGTTAGTGTAACTAAACTAAACTTACCACAGTTATTGTCCTGCAGAGGTTAAGCATGTGTCCTTGATTGAATTTTTTGTTCGAAGTCTATTTCTTGATTTCTTTTATATCTTCTTTGCTCTGACTGAATATCGTCTTAGGTGACATAACGACTATCTCCATAACACTTAATCATATTTAGCAGCTCCATTGATTAGCCAAGTAAAATGTTTCGCTCAGTACAGCTGTAAAAATTTTCAATAAATGAAGCAATCTGAAATTCGTTTGATGTTTTGTTTATTTGGCTGTTGCAATTCGACAATTAATAATAAGCACGATTTATTGATCTTTTTTTTTGTCAATTTTATATATAGAGAGAGATTGTGATTGTAAATATTCGCTCCCTTTGCTCTGGGTCA
>JAOUZG010045065.1:641678-671143 GCA_026289955.1 Argiope argentata | reverse complement strand
TGTGTGTGTGTGTGTGTGTGTGTGTGTGTGTGTGTGTGTGTGTGTGTCGCAGGCAAAACCGTTTGACCTAGAATTAACAATTTGTTTACCTGTTAAGCCTATGTCCTTAACATTATCCAAAACTTCCTTGGTGCGAATCACTAAACACATATTTTTTGTTTGAAGGAGGTTTCGAAGACAGAGGAGAGACTTTCGAATTTAAATTCGTTTTATTGCATCCCGGGAGTCACTCATTATGTACAAGAGGAAATGCAATATGTACAACACAAAACGACACAAAACGAAACGAGGAAAATTACTGAAAATTTTATCCCTGCAAATATATACTATGAAATTTGATAGGAATTTTTAAGACGTGTCAATCTCAAGTAAGGGAATCGTAGAAATCTTTTAAAAGAATGTGTTTAACTGGACCGTATATTATCCCTTCACTTGGAGTGTAAGAACTTATCGGCTTTTACTTGATTCAACAATTTTACATAGTTTCTGTTGAGTTAATTAAATGGTAAAAGCGGAATGGAATTAAGAAAATTAAGAGAACATTTTAAAATGAAGAGAATATTGGATAAATAAAAACAAAACTTTGGAAATTAATTAGGGTTTAGGTTTTAAAATATCATTTCATATATATTTTTACTTATCGTGTTTTTTGTTGGAGAAATTATTGGAGAATTTGTGGCATCTCCAACAATTATAAATTAATTATTGATTCGAAATTTTTTAGATATAATTTAAATGTTAATATCGATTTGAATTTTTCTTAATTAGTTAAGTGCGTTCAATATAAATTCAAGTCAATCAAAATTATTATTAAGATTATTATTTAAGATCGGTGTGTAATTTTTTATCTAATGATAATGATTATCTAACTCGCCTTTTTTTAAAATTTCCTTATATAATTAATTATATTGCATTAGATGTATTTATGTGTCAATGCCTAACTTTAAAAAAAGGAACTTCAGTTAGGTACTTTAAAAATAAATTCTGCAGTTAACTGACTAAATATTTTTTTGTTAACTTGTTATGTGCTTGCTTTATATAACTCTATATTATTCGCCTGAAAATTAGGTAAATTCACTCAATACGTCCCAAGTTTTATCAGATGATCATGTGATTAAGGTAAAAGTATTTACTGTTCATTTCAGCATCCTGATGCCACCACTTCTTGATGATTCTATCTCACTTAGGGGTGAGGCGTTCAAAGATGAGCACATCTCCAAAATTCTTCGTCATTGTTTGATTTGGATTTCTACCCTATTAGATCATTTTTAGATCATTTTTTTCACACATGTGTGAGTATCATGTTCGAGTTTCATTTATTGTTATATGTAAACTAGTAAAGATGAAAGATTCTCTTTTCATCTTTCCTCTCACTCCTATTTTGACGAATAAAACGCATCCTAACGCATGCGCAAAGGCGCCAAGGGTTTTAAAATCCGTTGGCAAACAATATGTCAAATTTTACAAATAAAATTTAGAACAATATAAAGTTGTAAATGTAACTCTTTTTTAATTTTAAAATTGTTCAAAAGTTTTAAGATAAGAAAAAATTTTAAAATGAAATTCTTAATTAAGTTATACTTTAATAATCTTTTGAATTTAAAAAGCTAAAAATTAGAAAAAAATTTCCGATATTCTGAAGAAAAATGTTGGTAATGGTTATTTCTCTCGTTAGAGTATAACATGTGCGAAATTTCATCATGATTAATGATTTGGTGCTTGGTGATTTGTATTGTGGTGAATGGTAGTTTAGGACTGGTAAGACCAAACTCGCAACTTTCGGGTTTGAAATTGAGTAACATTGTCACTAGACAAAAGTGTCCCTCGTGTCCAGTATGTTATCTAGCTTATAAGGCTTCCATCACATACTCTCCCACCAGTGTGTCGGTGGAGCGACGAACGATACTAGAACGTGTGTGAGTTGTTAATGGTGATGTTAGCTGTTGTTTCCAATACGCCTGACGACTTTTTCTGCCGGTAGAGGGTCCCACAACACCTTTAGTACGTTGCTTATACAAGATTGAGGTCACAATTGTGTGAGCTAATGGTGTGTTTAGGACCAGTAGAATCAAACTCGCAACATTAGGGTTTGTAACTTAGCCACTTGACAAAAAGGGCACTCGTGTCCAGTGGATATTATCAGGCTTAGGAGGTTTCCACCATAGTATCAAGAACACATATAGGACTCTTGCCTTGAGTTATATGTATGTTATTTATTAAATAAAAAAACGTTATTTCATAGAATATGATTAAATATGATCAGATATTCTATTAAATTACTAAATATTGCATTTAAATATATAGATAGATTTGTCTTATTTTGGAAATAATTCGTGTTTCACAAAAAGAAATCTGTTTTAGGCTTAAAGAAATGACTCACTATTGTATAAATTTTTAAATAAATACCTCGATATCTTTCAAACAAGAATATTGGTGATTCATAAGTACGTGATTATATCTTTAAGTGAGTCTGCTGATTTAATTTGTAATTTGCCGATAATCCTCTTTGAGTAAACTTTTTTTGTTATAATAACCTTGAGACAAGCTTAAAGTAACGATGCAAACACTCATGAAATGATAGACAGATAAATTACAAATATAACTTTTTTTCCCTCAAGAAAATGTTTATGAAATAGTAAAGGTTAAATACTCTTTTTGTCTCAAAATATATTAATATTTCAAAAGATTTACTAAAAAAATGCGTGTTTTTACATTGTTGTAAAATGTGCATTTGCATTTTATGTCAATACAAGGTCATGGGTATTTGCTACATATTTACAAAATATGAAGTCATTATAAATACTTAAAAGTTAATCCATTGAATGGTGGGACGTTTTTAATTAACTGAGAACAAACAACTACGGTTAAGAGAACAATAATAAAATTTCTACAAAATCGGTCAAAATTCACAAAATATATCTATCATATCAAACATATAGATGATGTAATTTTTTAAGTAAGCATTAAATTTTTAAAAAAAACATCGTTAAAATTTGCCCCTCCTTTCAGGCAATTGAAAAGCTTTAGAAGCATAATAGTAAGGCCTTGGGATCGGCGTTAGAGGATTCAGTTTCCAAACCCTATTTTATTAAAAGACCATCGTATATAGAGGCTGGATGAATGAAATATCTAGCGTTGAATCAATTACCCTCTATAATGTGATACCCACGTTTAGAGTGAAAATGTCAGATCAGGCGACATTCTCGTCGCTTGACCAGATTTAAAAATTAGAATACCCGTCCATAACTGTGTTGTTGCTTTCGATTGGTAAGTTAATATAATATATTTAAACCAGGCAGTAGATATTAGCGAATTGCTTGATGCTTTTAGTGTCTTATATCTTACTGTGAATGTAGAAATTGATTGTGGAATTTTATAGACCCAATTCCAGTTAAAAATTTCGAAATACATAGAATTTCCTTTTGGCCATTCAATTCTGAAACTACAGTGGAACGCTTATTTATGGAACTTCCATAAATCGAAATTCTTCTGAAATCCAGTTCAGTTTTCACCAATTTTTTTCATATTGCAAAAAAAATTCTTTGTGATACCATTAATGTGAAAACCGGAATTTTCTAAAATGCCGAAAACTTACTGGTAACATATGAAATAATTAGACATTTCCAGGATATTCTATATAAAGCCAAGGAATTCCAAATTTTAAAAAATTAACTCCATTGTTAATAAAGCAGACTGTTCAAAAAAAAAACTGTTGGATGAAATCATATTCGATACTGGAATAAATCAGCATGATGATGGCAAGTTTATCGAAATGATTTCCATTTCTGCATCCATTTGTGGGTGTTTAAAAAATGAATAATAAAAAAGTTTCACTAAAAAATCATGACCTTTTTTGTCCAAGGTAATGATTAAAATGATATTCAGTACACTCTTTGTTTGTAAACTCATAAACTGTTTAGATAATCGAGTTATTTCGTGTTGTTTTATATTTCTCCTAAACAGTATTTTCCATTCTATAGAATACATAGGTATTAATTACAACGCCAAAGCTAAGTATATTATAAAACTCTTATTTCATACTTTGCCTCAAAACAATTGCTATCCAAAAAAGTACCTTAATGTTCTATAGCATGTTGGAGTTTCATAATTGCCATTAGTATTTATAAATAGATTTATGTATAAAATAAAAAAATTACATGGAAAATTATATATTGGTGGCAATAAAGTGACCATCGATTTCTTTCATAAGATGGAATATAAATTCAATAAAATAAATATTTCACTGTTCTTATTGCAATAGAAATATTCAGATTAGAAATTATTTGCTATGAAAGGACAAAAACGTGCCCGTGAATCATATATTATTCTCAGTCTCTGCTTTATTGATTCTTTACTAATTTGTTGCGAAATTTTTGTTTAGCCCATTAGCCCATAGCGTGTGGAATATTTGGCGGGATTTGCTAGGAATCTTCGCCAAAAAGTCAAGCCTCTCAAAATATGGGGAAAGACATCACTCATTATTAATACATGACGTACTAATATTTATTACGAAATGATATGTAAGTTAATACAGGGACAAGACATTACTTAGATAACAGAAACGTATGAAAAGGTAAATGAAACTGAGCGGCACATATTTCACTGTCAAACTCTACTTTGCCAATTTAGGCACGAAACAATCATGTGATTATTATGACGTAATCAATGACGCAAAATGCGCTTTATAGAATAGAAGAATATTAGAAGTTCCCACAAACATTTCTTTTGTATCACATTTTTATAAATCATTTTTTACCAGAATGGTTCAAGTTCGTTGTACAGAGGCTCGATTATGCTTCAATCATGAAATACCTGTTTAAATTTATGTAATCGTTTTCATAAACTCACAATCTACGTTCTCATGGATGCCAAAATGCAAAGGTCAAGGCCAATAAGAAATGTCCTTCCTTATGCTAATCGTGATTCCCAGCAATCGGATGAATGATGACCTCGTCCTTGAGTGTATTGCCTATGCTACCATTTGCGGTCGGAGGCATCCTACAGGTGGTTGCTTGACCACGTGGTATGTGTCCGATATGCATCGCCTCTCTATTCATGGAGTCAATGGCTGATGACTGCGTCGCTTTCTTCTGTCAATCAAGAGGAGGTTGTGCGTCCGCTTTCTTTTGTCTGACAACGGTCATGTCAGTGGAGCTTTCCTTTGTCTACCGGCGGTCATGTCAGTCGAGCAGGTTATCTAAGCGATGTGATAAGTACAGTTATTAAAGAGATTATGACGGTCGTCTTCCTTTTGAAACAGTGACGGTTACAGAAAGAGGTGATAAGGCTGATAAGGAGAAGCGTTAAAAATAATTTAGTCAATTACCTATTTCCTATTTAGATTAAGAAAATGCTGCAGCTGTCGAAACGGTGGTGGCCAGGAACAACGCATCCTGTATGATTCATTCTGGTTTGGGAGATGAAGGATCGGAATTCTGAATTTAGTTCATTTAACATTCTGAGCATACATTCGATTATTAACCACTAATCGCTTGCTTTCTCTTTAGTTTTTCCGTGGCTTGACGATCACGACCCTTTTTCTACAAATATATTTCAGATAGCTCTTGATAATGTGCTGAATTCCTACACAACCATCCGTGAGAGGAAAAAAACTCACGCTTTGAACAATATGAAAGCCATAACAATATGTTCGGCTTTATTCTAATTTCGTTCCAAACTTTAAGGGGAGAGCGCTAAGCTAAACGGTCATTAAAAATTTGTTCGAAACAACTGCGTAGCGGGAGATATGCTTGTACTGCTCAATGAATATCCTGTGTTCCAACTACATGTCAGACATTTTTTCATTAATTGTTTGTTCGAAAAGAATCAAATGTGTACACTAGTTATAAAATTCCAACTTATTTTTAAATGTTGCATCTTGTCTAAACAACATGAAATCTTCTACTAGTCATGAGGGTATGCATGGCCCAACTTAGTCTAGTTAGGGGCCCGAGCAAAAATTTCTTTGGGGCCTCCTCTGTTTTACTACTTTAGTAATAAAGAATATTCGTTAAAAAAGGAAACGTAAAATAAAATTTCTATTCGATTTGGGGGGGTCCCCATTTATGTGGGGGCCCTGGGCAACGGCCTCGAATGCCCCTGCCCTAGTAAGGACCTGAGCGTATGACCTTTAAAAAATTAAACTCATCATTATTTCTAATAATAAAAGTATTTTATTGAAATCAATTGAAAAAATTTTTGAAATCAAAACTCTCCAAGAAACACAAGCTGTGTGAAGTGTTACTTCATATAATAATCACACATATGATTAGGCTCTCACACATACACATGATTACATTTCTCTTAATCTTAATAAGCATAGTCATCTTCTGCGGATATTGGGAATGGGGAACATTATTAGTTCTCGATAATCATAAACACTTATATTTCTTTTTTATGTTAAGCTCCAAAACAAAGAAATATCAATGGCATACTGCTATGAATCTGTAATATTGCTTCCCGGCGCAGTAAGTATCCTAGTAAAGAAGACAACTTTACAGTCAGCTTTGAGGAATCATAATTGGGGATGAAAAAAATCTGTCAGGTTCGGCGGTCATTTGGTGACAAATTCAGATTAATTTAATGTTCTATCGAAATATGTAGTGGCATTAGAGTGCAAATCATAACTATCTTTCCAGAACCTTCTTTGCCATTCGCAGAAATTATAAAAAAAAATCATGTATTCAGTCAGTATCAGGCCGGAAATAGGAGTGAATAGTGAGTTGGTGTTTGATTTCAGCTCAAATGGAGAACTTCAGACTTGAAGTGTCGTTTGAAATCTCTATCCTGAAAGCTTTCTCTAAGTTTTTTTGGGAAATTACAGTTACTTATTATAATCGTAATCACGCAAAGTGTTGCAATGCAATTTATTTCTTGTGTGACGCTGTCACCGTGTCATTCCCGTGTACACTTCAGCTGTATTGTACTGTCTGTTTTTCATGTAGAAAAAAATGTCGTTATTAGTTATTGTGGCCAGTTGGATTTTTTCATAATACGCCTACAGTACCGACTCTAGATATAAGGATTAGTTTCCAATAACATGACATATTAGTATGTATGTCAATACATTCAAAGCATGTATGTACTTACGTCATATATTCAGCAGAACCATTCAGAGAAAGTCTGTCTGTCCTGTTGTTAAATTATAAATTAACACAATAGCTACAAAACGAACATACTTAGATAGATAAAATTCGGCAGACAGATTTGTAGTTTTGACACCTAACAAATTTAAAGGCAAATTCAATTAGAGGTTGGATCTATGGATCTGTACATTTGGAAGTAGGTGAAAGAGATATAACAAAAGAAAATGACTTCATCATATTAATTTTGGGGCATAATTTGGCTATAATTGTAGTTTTAATTCAAATTCATTTTCAATAGATTGAAAAAAAACCATGTTAATTAGATTTGTGGATGCTGTTGCCCACATTCCAGGGATTAACCATCGAAACATTCGCCAATAAACTCATTCTAAAATTGTTGAATTTATGCCGGAGGTTATTATTTCAAGACTATCGTACATCATCTGTGCAAGACGTTTTCTGCCTTATCTAAGCTTCACAATTTTTTACGAGAGTTGGAGGTTAACACTTTTAATAGAAAACATATAAGTTAGTGTTGAGTAGATTATTCCCTTAATTAAAATAAAAAAATCATGAGGTAACGAAAAACCATACATCATTTATATTCACCATGCATTATTTATGTTTGTTAAACCATTGATAAAAACTGGATGTACAAAAAAGTCATACTATGCTCTGAATATCACTTTCCTTCCCTATGACGCTGAAAGCATAGACGATGTTTTTAGACAAAAAATACAACAGAAACATAGAGTGCCAGTAAACTTACAAGTCCTTAGAACCAAAGAATATAAAATGTATTCGATGCTTCCCATATTTTTTCCATTTATTTCCTTCTTTTTCTTACATACTTACTCCGAAAAGAACAATTTGCTTCTCAAAATCAAAAGCCTTTGAAATCTCTATTGCTTATTCCGGAAAAAAATAGCGTAACAAATATGTTCTATTTCAAGAAAATAGAATAGATTTGTGATATCCATGTTCACAAATGCCGAGAAAAAAAAGATTAAGCTTTCGCCATAAACAAAAATTCGTAACTGGATAAACAAACAGAGAACTGAAAGTGTTCCAAAAAATACTTTCAATTACTGGTACGCTGGAGAATAGCAGAGAATAGCAGATTCAAAAACTATATTTTATGAAAAGAACAAAATTCCTCTTTTGCTTTGAAATCGTCTGCATTCTTTTTCCGACGAAAGAGCATTTCTCCCATCGCATAGCATCGCGAATAGCTTCTGTCTGTTTTAGATGTAAAAGCGCAGACGATTTTTTTCCCTGGAGCGTCGTAGGGGTTGTCTGGGATTTCCCCCTGAGCCTTTCCGTCCCCACCACCCATCTGGCCTTGTGCAGACACAAAACGAGCGTTTTTAGATGTGAAGGGCAAATTTTATTTGCTCAGAAACCCATTAGCGAACTGTTAAGTGAAAAGAAAATATCTGGGTGGCAAACTGTTCGTGAAAATTCAAGGTTTCGTAAATGATGGGGTTTCCTCTAGTGAACTGCAGTTGAGTAACACAGAAAGGCAAAATGAACTTTTTAAAACACAGTTGCTTACAATTTACCATTTGTAATAGACCCATTCCTGTCTGTAACTGTAACTGAAAATATAGTCTGAGAAGAATTATTTTCAATTTTCTGTTTGTTTGTTTCCGACACTTTGTGGGCGAAAAAAAATTTCTAAATCCGTTTGAACCTTTTCCCCCTTCATAATTTGAGTACAAAAAATTTTTATACAGGATGAAGTTTTTACATTAAAATTTTCTCGCATCAATTACGTAGTAACTGTAAATGGCGCCTAAGGCATGATATTATTTATGGCCTCTTCATTATATTTCACTTTAAACACATCAAAGCTTTGTTCTCATATCACCACCTGAATAAGCATCAGGATTTTCTATGTATTATAAATAATTAAAATCGTAGCCATAGGCGTAGTAATTCTAAATTACAGTTTAGAAGCAATATATAAAACATTTAGATTCGATCTCAAAACACATTCTTGTTGAATGCCCTGTTTTTAAAACTCGACGTATATTTTATTTTCATACATCATCAACAACTTTACAGGAATTAGTGAGTGAAAATTTCCATCCCAATATTTTTAGATTTTTAAAGGCCATTCGTTTTTATACTTGCATTTAGCACTTTTTACCTTTTAATTGTGTTTTTTGTATAGTCTCAATATTTTACATTTCCATTTGTTAACACCAATGTTAATTTTAAACTTGTATATTTCCCAATATAGTTTTATGAAGGTTTATATTGATATTATGGAATTATTATTGAATTATTTTTAACACTCTTCATTGATTTTACCATTTTTTTTTTGCTTAGTTTAACCAAATATGGTTCTTCTGCCATAAAACAACAAACAAATAAATCTATCTCAAAATTCCTAATACTGGTTTGATGACGAGGATGACACCAGAGTCTGCGTTTCCGTATCTGACTCCCGTATTATAGATGCTAGAAGTCCACTGATAGTTGAAGCAGTAATAGTGGATCTAATGTACATCAGAGCCAATTT
This sequence comes from Argiope argentata, assembly GCA_026289955.1. Taxonomy (NCBI): domain Eukaryota; kingdom Metazoa; phylum Arthropoda; class Arachnida; order Araneae; family Araneidae; genus Argiope; species Argiope argentata. Next base: position 661,531 of record JAOUZG010045065.1, on the reverse strand, counting down.
GCAGGAATCGTTAGTGAATTCGGATAATAATGAGATTTAACCACCAGGTTCCAATGTAGAAAATGAGCCAATTGATATTATTGATTTCAAAATTGTAATAAAATAAATGTTTGGATCAAAAATGAAATTGATGCAATTAATGTTTAGGTACCTTGGTTCGATGACGTCCCTATGCTACCCACGAGATATCAACATGGAATACTCCGTGACTTTAAGTGGAGGGGGCAAAACGTTCAAGATTTTTTTTTTTTTGATATTGTCATTGTTTCCTGATACTGCGTTCTAATTTGATTTGATGTTATCATGTGTTTGAACACATTTAAATTAAGCTCAACGCAACAACGTTTAAGTTATCGAATATTATTTCTCCCCTTAACTTTATGTTATATAACATCCCCTCTCCTTATTCTTAATGCCACTTTCAAAATAGTTATTTTTCTTGTCTCACAAATCAATAGCTTTGGTAATCAGCCCGTGTTTAACCAAAACAAGTTCACATTTGTTTTTTGTTTTTCACATTAAAATAACGGTGACCTGATGGTAAGGTCTCGTCTCGTGAGTTATAGAATTTCAGGTTTTCCGAAGCATTTCAGGTTTCACGATTCCACCGAAGAACCATCGTGTAAGGGATCCTGTTGTATGTTAGATCCGTCACTACCAAACATCCTACCGCTGGTGAGCCATGGAGAGGAGGGTGCCAGTTCAAGTGTCGCCCTCGTCATCTGATTGTGGTTCAAAATTGCGAGGTTCGTCCCAGAATAGCCCTAATGTTGCTTCACAATGGGACATTAATATAACTAAACTAAACTAAACACAATGAATGATTTCAGTAATTATATTTTTAAAACATTCCATTTTATCTTTTATAAAAGACATACTGAAACCAGTTGTTTGGTAAAAATTTTCAATTAAATGTTTTTTATTTAAATAGCGTGGTACGTAAAATCTGCTTATATAGATATTAAATAAATATCTATAAAGATATGTGATTTTAAATAATTTCAAAAAGGAAAGCACAGATATACTCTAGATTTAAATTGTCTATGGACTCCAACAGTGTTTAATTCGGACTCTCCAGTTAGATAACTTGAAAATATGTGGTTAGGTGTATCTAAAGCAAAATCTACATTGTGAGTACAATTTGAATTAATTAAATATTATTATTATTTAGTAAAATAAGATATTTTAGATGAAGATAATGAAGACTACGATTTTGAAAACGTTCCTTTAACCGGTTTTTTCGTTATTTTTTCTTTTCCTTGTAAAATAAATCAGTGATATAATTCATGCACTAATTAAAGGAAAATGTTTATCCTAGTAAAATCCTAGTATAAATACATAATATACAATAATTAAGAAACGTCAAGATAGAAATATTCATCATGATGCAAATTTACATGTTAAGCTCAGTATGAAATCTTCAATGTCCTTCTCTTCTGAATTTCTCTACTCATTATAACTTTTATTATCAAAAAAATCTCAGATTACTTAAATAATAAATAATAAAATATTCAAAAATCGCATGTTTTTTTCAATTACAACAAAAAGCGGAATAGCAAGTTCAAACTATCTTTAATGTTTGTGACATTTTTTACAGCTACCTTCCTTATTACACAATAGTTGTGATTAAAAAACAATTTACAATACATATATAATGTGTTGTTACAGTACACATATACCGAGTATTGTTGCTGTGCACATATACTGCAACAATCAATTTACTGTATACCTGTATTGAGAACAATTTTTTTTTCATAGATGTTATGATATAAATTCCCATCATCATGCAAAGAAGGTTTAACTATTGCCTAGCATACTTAAAAGCATATGCATCATTTATTATAGAACTGTACCATAATTAAGAATAATTCAGACAGAAATTAGAAACTTCTACCGTTAAAAAATTATTCTATATTCGAATCCGAGTGTTTTAATTATAGAATGCACGATATATAGAGAGAAGAAAATGAATAAATGGAACATTATGTAATCTACATTTATAGTAACTAATGCTCCCTCTTTGTTAATTCTTTTTTTTTCCTCTTAGATTTGTAATAAGCACGATAGAATACTTCGTTCGTGTTCCTTCTAATTGAATGAAAAACCGCGTTTCATGTAATTGGAGACGCGCGCATCCTGGTTGAGTTATCCATCTTCCGCTCAGACGATAATAAGGTTCTTGTTTCTCCCAAACGGAACAAATTCTAGATTCGGTTTTCTATTTATGGAATTTTCTACGTGAGGGACACTTTCCAGAATTTCTCTGTGTTCCAATTAGGAGGAGATTTTCTTTCGAACTTCTTTTTATTTTCTTTCTCTTTTTCGACAAAACTGCAGCCGCGAAACGTGGGAAAAGACTCCATTTGTCACGTTAATTACTTCATTCTTCGATGTCACTTGTTTCCTTTTCGTTCCTCAACTCTCTTTGCTTGTGGTTTCAAATATATTTATGAAGCAATTAGAACGTCATTAAATTTTTTTTTGCCTTCAATAATCCTCATTCCTTGGTTTTTTTTATTACGTAATTTGACAAAAGAAAACTAAGTAAAATCCGGTAAATTGTTATTTTTTTAATCGTTCAATACTTCCTTTATAGTAGAACCTTAATAGCACGATTTTTTGGATGGAAAAAAGGAAGGAAATTATCCCTCTTGTTATTACAATTGTTTCGTTATTTTTACAATTTTGTTGTTCTTCAGAAGGAATATCATCATATTTTTGTTGTTTCTTATGGCTCTTGCCATGGACAAAATTTCTGAGGTAGTCAGCGATTAAGCCTAATCAGCGGGCAATAGTTACGAAATATTAACCTTTGGAGTGAATTTGGTAAATTTTACTGAATCTATCATGTAATTCTTGAAAAGAGTTTTTGCAATTAATTCTGGCATATGATTTATAGTATCAAAAAATCATATCCGAATTTGTGTTGTAAACACATTTTTTCCTAATTCATTGAAGCCAAAATTTGATAATAAACTATGCTTGTAGTTGCAAATTTAGCATTTGATGTATTTCAGTCATTGCATTTTTAAACTATTACGTTTATCTATTTTTGAAATTGCAGCCTTATAATCTTTGATCTCGTTGTTGGATTAGGCTCAAAATTTTATAGGTACCTACAATATAAATAGTAAATAATTGTGTCAAATTTTATTAGTTTAGCTGTCTGTTTTTTTTTTTTGTATCGTATAACTTATATCGAAAAACAGGACTACATGTTTCTCAAAATAGAATTTGCTCAAAATATCATAAGAATATATAAATTTTGAGTAAATATCACATGCCCATTTTCACTCGTCTAACTCAAAGCGATTCTAAGTTATTTTTGTCACAGATTGACGGACATTTACCAAAAATGTATTTTTAGAATTAGTGGAGGTCTAAAACGAAGAAATTCATCCAAATTTTGAGCTCATTTTTTCACTCTTACAATGCTTCCTCTATACTTCATATACGAGGAAGTAAAATAATGCATTTCTATGAAATTATATTAAGTGAAAGAAATTATCTTTCGAAATCTTTTCAATCCTTATTTATAAGATTTTGGAAGTATTTGTCTCAAGTTTTAAGAATTCAAAGAATTCGAGAATTAAAACAAGTTATTATCCTGATATTATCACTTCTGCTCTATTATGTCTCCTGATCCTATTACTCCTGAACTATTGTGTCTCCTGATACTATTATTCCTGAACTATTGTAATCAGTAGACCTCAATTCCACATTAAAGGAAGAAAGAAATTATTAAACCCCAATCCTTACTAAAATAATATACTGTCTGTATGTCTCGAAAAATCGCTGATAGAAGCTCTTAATAAACGTGTGCCTTAACATAAGTTATCATTTAAAAAATTCCAATTTCATTTTCATAAAATAATTCTTTTGATTATCAAAAAAAGTAAAATATTACTATTCCTTACACAAAACTTAAAACCGAGAGGATTACTTTAAGAAAAGTGTTATTCCAGATCCTTTACAAGATAACGTCTTTCCTTTAATGAGGAATAGTTTTAGAAATTTAAATTTGAATGCAAATAAGCGATAACAACCGGAAAAAATGTGTGGATTATTTGTTCCTTAATTATATAATATCTTTACGCGTCCATAGATACTAAGTAGTTAAACAGACAATCCTGGTGTCAGACCTGGTGGCTTACTAGCACACTCTGGAATATAGAATCAGATATTCGCATATTTGAGTTCAGATTACGTTAAGTAGCAGCTGTTTACGTGGGTTTGATATACTTAACGTGATACTGGATATGAGAAAATAACAGAACTAGCTGGTAAAAAGTAAAAATAATAGCCCTTCTCTGAGATATAGTCAGAATGATACTATGTCTCACTGGTGGGCTAGATTAATCGGAGCTAAATAATCCAGAAATCTGATATGAAAATTTGAATTGCCGGCCAGATATCGATTAAATCACTTCAACATGATTTAAAATACTGTTCTTAGCCTATCTTTAAGAAAGTGATCCTAATTTGATATAATTTATTTGATTCTGAACTTGAAAATATATCTAAGGAAGCCAAGTCTTATAGTCTTATTTTCCACATTAGTATTATAGAAACTATGGAACTTATTCCCCAAAGTCATGCTTACGATCAGCTACAATTTAGCTGGTCGTCAGGATTAATGGTTGCTAAAAATTAAATACTGATGAAATTGTATCTTAATTTTTTCCGCAACAAAATTCTTTTGCTTAATTAAACATTTACGATATGAAACTTGCACACCACATTCTGGAAACTGTAATAGCAATATGTAAATGTATTTACAACAAGAAATTTGCGCACGACATTCTAGAAATTGGAATCACAATATGAAATTGTTACTACAACAAGAAATTTGCACACGACATTCTGGAAACTGGAATAATATGAAATTGTATTTACGACATGAAATTTGCACATGGAATTCTGTAAAAACTATATGAAATTGTATTTCGACACGAAATTTACCCAGGGAATTCTGTAAACTGTAATAACAATATGAAATTGTATATTTCTAGCAAACTATAGCTATTAATTATTATTTTTAAGTAAATATTTCTTTAAATATTTAATTATATAATTAAAATATATGTGAAACTTTATAGTTTTTCTTGATTTTAACTTTACTTAAACTGCAACTTTTGATATTATTACTTTAACAGTGTGTGGTTTTATTTACCAATTCGAAGTGTAAATACTTTTATTTTTTCTAAGACTTTGATTTAAATGTTATAGGATGCATCACTGACTCTCCATTGATTTTTAAATCGTCCTTGTTAGTGATATTTTAATGATCTCAGATATGCTCCGCTCACTGCGAACCTCTCTAATGGAGATAAATTCCATAACGTCATAGTACTGTTAAAAACGTAAATTTCTGATTCATATGCCTTCTAAATTTCATAATTTCTTTTGTCTCTCTCGTAAATGACATATATTTGATCAAATCAACTGAAATGAAACAAAATATCCCCTCTTTCTCTTTTAAAAACAAAAGAAACAACGCGATCAAATAGTTGACGAATTAATGAAGACGGTTTGAACTTCTGGCAACAATTTAATCTATAATTAAAAATCAAGCAAAAAAATATTTTTTAAAAAATTATCAAGACCAAGAAAAATACTTTTGATGATTAAATTGTTATTAGGAGAAAAATTATTTTCTAAATTTTGAAACAGTGTAGAGTTTACTTTTTTTGCAATACTATCAGAAGTTATAGCAGTTGAACACTGAAATTTAGCTTCATTTTTAATGAATCATTCTAATATAAATTTCAAAAAAATATTTCCGAGGGGCACATTTATGACCCCCCAAGGTATCAAAACAGATAGTTTTAGTTCAAACAATCTAACATATAAGGCGCCAACATACACTCACATCCTTATTATTAGTATAGATAGTTATGTCTGTATCAAAGTTAGTTTTTTGTATTCTTTTGACCATATTAGTCTTTTCTAATTTATATTTGCATGACCATATTAGTCTTTTCTGATATACAATCTGTCTTTATGGATAAGCTAATATTTTAGAAAAGTAAGTAGGTGATAAACGTAATGGGTGTTGAGCAATCTTTATTACAATTAATTGGAATTTGGGCAAGTACGTATTGCAAAAATCCCCGCTTCACTTCAAAGTCGAAAATTTCCCTCCTTTTATTCTGACAAGTGCCAGCTAGCGTCCTTGAAGCGTCAACAGAAGTCACCAACAAAAACTCACGGTCTTCTCCATTCCTGCTTCGTTTGTTGGCATATTTAAACTACTTTCGCCAACTTGAAAGTTTAATGTTTGAATCATTAATTGCTGATTACAAATTTGTATTAAAAAATAATGCTTATCCATTTCTTTTATTTATTAAAATAAAGATACAATTTTCGATCAAATTTATAAACACAAAAGATAAATTATGTTTTGTTCTGCTGTTTTTTTTTTATTCAAATCAGTTTATAAAACCTAGACAGATACCATGAATTCATTGAACTTCCAAAAAATAATAACAGGAAATTTGTTAAGTTTAAGTTTAATTTATATTAACTTCTCATTATAAAGCAACGCTAGGACTAATTTGGACGTAATTTTGAACCGCGGTTTGATGACAAGGACGACACTTGAGGAAAGTTGCTAAAATATTACTTATAATCAAATCTAACAAAGCCGCAAGGTGAATACTCAGCTTAATAATGGAATCCAAGAGAATTGACTTGCAAAAAAATTCTTGCAAATTTTTGCCTCCTTTCAGAAGTATTCTCTCTTGCAAAATGAAACAGTGGAAGTGCCCCCCTCCCCACCTAAAGTTTCCCACATAATCTCTAATAAGGTTTATTTCATCTTGATAAAATAGTGGATCTTGAATAAAGTCTCGAATACCTTTCATAACTAAAAGAAGGGCAGTTACAAAATGTAGTGGCACAAATCTTGAATTTTTATTGAATCTATCACGAGAATATGCATTTTTGGCAATAACACCAAAATTTGACTCTAAATTGCAGTTACAGTCACATGATGAGGTACTGAATTTCATTATATCAAGTCATTGCATTTATGAATTATCACATTTATATCCATGCGAAAGTACAGACCGACAGTTAGTCAATCTTTTGGAAAATTTGGTTCAAAATTGGATTAGAATTTATATTTTAAGTGCAAGTTCGTACACTAAATTTTATTTGTTTACCCTCTTACGTTTTGAAGTTATCGAGTTGACTTGTAATCGAACAGTTAAAAAGACAGATTTCCTGTTAATGGGTATCATTCAATTTTATGTAGAAATCAATAAATTTAATCGTTATTCCGTATATCTAATTTCAGCCGTTTTGTTCAAAGATTTTTCGAGTTATCGTTTCCCACACAGATGTTATACCAAAAATACGTTTTTTTTTTTGGCTTCCGTGACATCTGAAGAAAAAAAAAGATTTGTCAAACGAAAAGATTATTTTCAGATTTTTTGAAGATTTCAATATGTTGTTGTTGCGACTAATGGCACTTGCCATGGGCAAGCTTCCGCTGATACGATCAACAGATTTTAAGCCTAAGAAATGCGTCTCTTTATTTTACACGTAGAGCCATCTAGGGCCAAGAGTACGACTTAGATACACACGCGTCACAACCCTTTTTAGGAGGCGGACTACATTCATACAAATTCATTCATTCTTCTCAGATCGTAATTTAGACCTGGAACAGATCACCTCTGACTCAGTACCCCTAGTGGTATTACTCTCGATATGGAGGACTTTGCGAACACGAACGGATTTAACGAGCGCCAATCGCCACACACTCGGGGAATCTTTTAGCCGGTGAGTTTCGAACTCGTAACCTAAGGAATACGAGTCCAATGCTCTACCAACCAGGCCATCCCGGCCAAGATTTCAATATTACCTCTATCGTTTGCATATGAGAGAAGTAAACGAAAATGTTATCTGTTGGCTCATATTCCACCACTTACTTTTTCAAATGAACCAATAAGGACAGGTGGGATGACCTAAATATAAGTAACCTCAATTTTTTAGAGGAAAAATATCTCATTGTAAATCTAAAAGAGAAGTTTCAAAGGTTTATCTAACATAACTCTTCTTGGTTAGGATATGAGCAACCTCATCGCCAGTATTTGAGGCACTCATTGTAAACAAAATACCTTATGAACATAACTAACTAACCATGTCACTAGGATTTTTACTTTTACAAAGTGATTCGAAATTTCTAAAAATGCAATTTAAAATTGATTCACTGGTCTTAAATACATGATATATTTGATATATCATACATTTAAGACACATTAAGCCATCATACATTAGCATACATTTAAGACACATTATACATTAAGCTATCACTTTAGTCCAATGTGATGGCTTGAATGAAAGCTCGATTGTTTAACAGCTTCCAAACATCTGGAAAATCCTAACATCTCCGTAAATGCTATATGCTGTAATGTTAGATCTATGACACGAAAAGTGTTTTTTCTAATTTTAATTTCTACAATATTAGATTCTTTAATGTATTTGATGTCAAGTAAGTCTAGCGAATTTTGGGTTAGGCATAAGTCAATTAATTATTTCCACCTATTTCCATTATTGGAACATCACAAACAGCTGAGCAAAACTAAGACAGTTTTTTCAATGGATGCTATTTTTTTTTATTAATTACAAAATGCGATTTAAACTGTCAGACATGACTGAATACTGTTGTTTGAAAATAAACAAACTCATTTGGAATTGGAATGACATTAACAAAATGAGACTTTCAGAACAAATGAAAGTTTCTTCTAAAACAGTCTGGAAATGGAATTTCCTCCCAAATCAATTCTAAAACTGCAGACCGAAAAACAAAAGCAGTATAGACGTCCCATGCGGAAACCATAGCAACGATGAAACACGGCGACTTCGATCCCGTTGTCACGTGTCCCTGGATCAACAAATTGTTCGACGTCCGGGCCAATCCGATTAAAGCAGACGATAGCGAAAAAGGAGATCTGTTTTTGAAACTCAAAGGTGCAAAAGAAACCTTTCACGGCGCCTGGGTACGGGAGGGGATTATGATGCCAGGTTCCTGGTAGCGTGCCTCAAAAGTGTTCCATGAAATAACAAACGATGTTTAAATATTTGACGAGAAACAAAAGTGTCACTAAGTCATCTCGTGAAATGTAAATGTAAACAAAAAAGATGATAACAAAGGACAAATATTTGAATCTACTCAAGTTCAAGGTTAGGAATCGGAAAATAAAATAAGACCAGCAAACTACTAAACATTGCGTGATAAACAAAATAATGGCAGCCCAAGTTTTTTTGTAAACAGTGTATCTATTCATAAAGGTATCAGTTTGAGCTTCATTCGGAAAGGTTTTCAATAATGGTACATATGCATTATTCCGATACAAATTTCTTAACGAATATTCTTTGTTTTTCTTTTTTTTAGTGTTTTATTCATTGTAATGGTTTTTGCCGAATAAATAAATAATTTTTAAAAAAAAGAAGAAAAACTTATTTTAAATTCTAAATAATTTAATTATTTTAAATATTTAAGTTAAATTTTTTCTAAATCTTTTAAACTTGATAAACATATAGATATATAGGCTGCATTCTATTGCCAAATTACATCTAACTTAATGCAAATATTGTTCAATATACTTCATAGATGCTCTGCACATAGGTTAACTATATGCAGCATATGATTACATCTTTTATAATAGAGGCCAAGTAAAAAACTTTAAAATAAAAATTAATCAAAATTTTATTGTTTTTCTCATTAATGTTAGACCCTATTCCTGTACAAAATCTCACACCAATGTAAATTTCAAAATAATTAATTTTTCAGTAATACCAACTTTATTTTAGTACAGTTCTTAACTTTAATTTTAATAAATGAATAAAAATATAAATATAATTTGCAACAATATTTCAGTATTTTAATTGCTATTGCTTAAATAATTTGCTTATGTCATAGCTCCTTTATAATTCTGGACACATCAAATGATAATGTTTCCAGCAAAAGAAAGATAACCTACTTCTAGCAAAGGTACTGGGGTGAAAGCTTCATAAGCCAGATAACATCTTCGGACAAAAGCACCAGAGGAAGTCATCAGGGGAATTAGAATAACAGCTAACATCGCCATTCATCAGCACAGTCAACTCACTTCCAATGGCTTTCGTCTCACCACAAATTCATTGGAGTGAGAATATGTGGTGAGAGCCTCATAAGCCAGATAGCATCATACATACACAAACAATTCCTTTTGTCTAGTGGCTATGTTGCTCGGTTAGAAACCCTAAGGTTGCTAGTTCGGCTCTCTTTCGATCCTAACCTATACATTCATCCACAGTAATTTAGCCTTTGCAATATCCCTCTTGACTAACAATTATCTTTATGAGATATAGTAATTATATTTACCTGCAATTAAGGTTACCAGAATTCTTCAATTAGCAGAAATCTGTTTCTTGCTGTTGTTTAACATCCAAGAGTACGAAGCTGACCTTTCGAATATTTTAGGGTTGTTTTTTTATTATTCTTGAACTCTTTGATTCAAAGCGTTAGACATTTTTCTGCATGTTGAACACCATGCTTTCCCTCAACTTATTATCAACTATTCCTTACAGATTAAACGTGCGTCCAGATTACTTCTTACACACCTATGAAAATTAGTACCCGTCTATTGATATATTGAATTATTAGGTAATCAAATTGAATGACCTGCTTTCATAGTTTTTCTGTTCAAAATGCAATTTCTTCATTCATTTGAAAGATAAATAATTCAAAAGATAATATTTTCAAGTTTTGAATGTAAGAGCATTACAGGTATAGGTGGCATGGAAGAGAACAAGGAGACGATATTTCAGTAACGTAATTACATTCATGGACCAGCCATTCAACTTTCACAGATATAAAACTATTTTTGTTATTATCACGATATTTAAATTACATTTCGCAAGATTTTGTAAAAGGGGGGGATGGTTCTGTAAAGTTCCCTGATTCATGTTTTTCCATCCAATGACTAACATTGATCAAAAGTCTTTTCACTGCCATCAGTGCTAATCAAACAGTTTCCACGTCAAAGTGTCAGTAATATCCTCTAAATATCTTCATTCCGTGACCCTATATTTTTGCCTTTACACCTGCCTGCACCATTTCAAACATAGAAAAACAACAGAGAAATAATAGAAAGGATTTAACAAAAATTATATCATAGTTGTTTCCCATATAACAAAAGGCTAATCTCCTAAATATTTGTATTATTTGCCATATAACAAAAGATGAATCTCCTAAACATTTGTATTGCTTACCATACAGCAAAAGACGAACCTACTAAATATTTTTGTTGCTGCCATTCAACAAAAGACGAACCTCCTAAACATTTGTGTTGCTTTGCATTATAACAAAAGATGAATCTACTAAGCATTTGTGTTGCTTGCTATTCATCAAAAGAGGAATCTCCTAAACATTTGCATTATTTGCCATATAACAAAAGATGAATCTCCTAAACATTTGTGTTGGTTGCTATTCATCAAAAGACGAACCTACTAAACATTTGTGTTGCTTTGCATTATAACAAAAAATGAATCTCCTAAGAATTTGTATTGCTTGCCATTCAACAAAAGACGAACCTACTAAACATTTGTGTTGCTTTGCATTATAACAAAAAATGAATCTACTAAGCATTTGTATTGCTTGCCATTCATCAAAAGAAGAATCTCCTAAACATTTGTGTTGCTTTGCATTATAACAAAAAATGAATCTACTGAGCATTTGTGTTGCTTGCCATTCGACAAAAGACGAACCTACTAAACATTTGTGTTGCTTTGCATATAAAAAATATGAACCAACTAAACTTATTTGCGTTGCTTGCCATATAACAAAAGTTCAGCTTACTAAACATTTGTGTTGCTTGCCATCTAACAAAATATGAACCAACTATAATATTGGTTGAGTTTGGAATATGTTTCCCCTTAAATTTTATATCTTCCAAATAGAACAAGAAATCTTTGAAGTTAATATATTCATTTTGTAACACCCCACTAAATAAGAACCACACTCTTATTCATTTCTTATAAGTACTCCCTCATTATGAGAGTATTTGGCAGCAAACTCACATAAAATGTCTTAATCCCCAGATTAATGAATACAATGAGCTTGATACAAAATATATGGCTAGAAAAACATCGAATGTTCCGATTCAGAAGAAGAACTGGACGTTAGCGAATGAATTTGTGAAAAAAGGTCAGTGCCTGTCACAATAATAAAATGCATACCACCTTTTTATGGAGGGGGAATTTTAGAAATCTGCTAATACTTGATATATTTGTAATCAAGTATTAGCAGATTTCTAAAATTGTACTGTAAAATTGCACTGTAAATCATTGATTATATTATGCTGATGATTTTTTTTATTTATTTAAGGAAAATTTATATAGAATTACATATTTATTTGTCTAAAAACAAAAGTAGAGATAATAATAATCCAATGAATCCGGCCTGTTGACTTTTTCAAGGGTCACCCTCAGGCAGGGATTCAAAAAGGGATTTTTTCTGTGAGAAATCTGACAATAAGTCAAAAATCGATTTCTCGTGACCCAAAAATCCCAAGAAAAAAGAATATCTTAATTAAAAAGCTACCATAAAAAATCACACAAAAACGAAACCAAAACTCGATTTTTGACTTATTGTCAGATTTCTCACAGAAAAAATTCCTATTTGAATCCCTGCCTGAGGGTGAACCTTGAAAAAGTCTTCAGGCCGGATTCATTGTATTATTATTATCTCTACTTTTGTTTAAAAAAATTTTTTTTGCCAATTTTGTTCATTTCATCTGTATCCTAGTTGTAACAGCATTGGCGCTCTCTAGATACAATGTTCTTTTAGATATTTCTATTTTTAGATATTACTGTTTAGGTAAATTTATATTTTTTGCTAATTGTTTTTCTCTGATATTTATTTGTCTGCGATCTAATAAAGTTTACATTGACTTCAGGTAAAAGAACTGAGCATCCCCCCCCCATTTTGTCTTACCGGGTTATGCGTGAATCGATCAGCATTCGCGTGAGTTGCTATCATTTTCAAAGAAGTAGAAGTAATTTCGAGTCGTCCCCATAACAACAGACCTCTCAATTCAGGTGGGTTTTCCTTTTTCCTGCGAAACAGAGTTGGATGTCAATAAATGAAGAAATTATGCAGAAAACATTCATCGACTATGGATTTTCTGTCAAGGCTTATGAGACATCGTCAAATTTTCTTTTAACGGAATTGTTTGATAATTGTGAATATTTTCTAAGAATCCAATTACGTTAAGGATAACGGTTTCTTTATTAAACAGCAAATCCTATAAGCTGAAACATCAATAAAAAGTCTTTAAGAAAATGTATAGCTAAAAAATATTTATGTTGCATGCTTTCGGCTTATATTATGTTTATTAATAATCGGAGAAAATGTGTATCAAATGAGCCTTTACAAGACAGACTGTTAGACTTGGAATTACCAAATTGGGCACATAGGTAATCTGGAGAGTAAAAATGTGCAAACAAGAGAGATTATTTTAAAAAATATAAAAAGAAATATGTTTAAATTATTTAGGATGATTTTTAGATCAGTTTTAAATATTAAAGTGTATCTGTTTAGATTATGTTAATTTAGGTATTATCCAACTTTTATTATCCTCTGAAATGCAATTTTGAAGGATATTTTTATGTATAATGAATAATACTTTTCATTCTAAATAATTTAGTTTTCTCTTATTTTGACGATAACAAAGATAGTTTAATAACAGTTTAAGTTTCATTTTTTGAAATTTCAGCTATGTCCCAATGAAATTAAACTGCGAGAAGTTTTCATAGGTCTCAAAGCAATAGGACTTTTATTATTGTTGTTGCACACCCCCATTGGCCAGCAGTGCTAGACCAAGTCCATAACTGGATGGGGAAAGATTGCAGCCTCTGTTAGTCACAAGGATTAAAGCACCTAGAAATAGTTAAGGATCGACTTAGCTCTTGGTGGCATCCCATTTAAAGCTGACTGAGCATCTTTTGTTTGTTCAGTAGCGCCGTCTAGGCCAAGAGTACGACTTAGCTACAAAAACGTCACAACACTTTTCAAGGGGCAAGTTTCATCCATGCATTTCATTCATACATCCACAGATCGTAATTTAGATCTGGAACGGAAAACAGTTATCTCTGAACCTGTACTCTTAGCGGTATTACTCTCGACAGGAAGGACATTGTGTTCACACCAGATTTAACGTGCGCCAGCCACCACATATATGGAAAATCTTTGGCTGGTGAGGTTCAAATTCATAATCCAAGGGATGCGAATTCCTCACCCAAGCAACCAGGCTATCCCAGCCTTGGACTTTTATTCATTCTGATATTAATTTATGACTTGAGTGGTGAAAACCTAGGAATGTACAGAATATTAGTTAATGGAACTAACTGGGAAAATGAGCTTTACGTTATCCATAATTATGTTAGCAAAATATGTAAACCAATTCCTCCAAGATAGTAAGCTTATGTTAACAGTTATTATGGCTATGTTTGCATGTGTGTATCTGTGTGTTTCATATCATCTCCTAAACAACTGGACCTTATTCAGTCAAATTTTGAACATTTATTATTAAGTTTTTCAAAGTAATCAAATTAATTAAGTATTTCATTAATTAAACATTAATTAAACAACCAAAATTCTGCCTTTTTTCCACTTTGATCTACTGTCGAAATATTTGTTTACATTAGCTGTTAAAATTTTCTAAAATCAAATTTAAATGATTAAGTAAAGCTGAAACGAAGGTAAAGGAAGTAAAGATTACGAGTAGGAAATGAAGTAGACATTCTTGACGCCAGCGGCTATAAGCTGTGAGGAATCTCGCCAAAACATTAAGAGGCGAGACATCTGAAGACCAACGAGATCGTCGCTTACTACACATGAGGAAAACCTTTCAATGTTACTTAATTTATTACTGTGTGATTTTTCTTCACGTTAAAAATATTATCCAAGAAAGAATTTTAATCCCAGAAAATGCTGAATACATCAGCTTGTTAGAGAGCATTTCCAGTAATTTCAAAAATTACAGTTTATAATTTTTTATACTTGGTCTCAACAAATTTTATTATCTACTAGCCGCCCTTGGCGACCAGTCGGTTCGCCATTATTAATGCTCGCTAAAATTTTCATATAATATTTTATTTAGCTGTGTCTCATAACAGGTTTTTCATCAAAAAATTTTTAAACCAAACAAATTTTGATAATCATATAATTCATTTATAGTATTATTTTCTTCAGATGTTCTGTTCATTGTGCTATTCATCTTTCTCTTTCTATCCGAGCAATGATTGTCCCGGAATTGATATTTTACTTAAATGGTGGAGGGAAAGGTCTGAAATTCCACGTTTTCTTAGAATAATGAGATTCAAATTTTCATAAATGTAAACACATTAAACAAATAAAGACACAATTGGTTTTCAAGAGATGCGAAAGTTTAAAAAAAGCTCGGAAAGTGCCGCGCACAGAGGAAATAATATTGATACACACACATCCTTCTTTTCTTTTCTTTTTCTATTCTTTTTTTCTTCACTAATTTTGTTTCTACAAACCCTATTTTCACTTTGTTATTCTTTTTTTTTTCTTCCGTGCCGAAATTTTATTTTGAGCAGGCATAGATTAAATATTCATACAGACTAATAATAAAAGCAGCTATTTTGTTTCTTTTTTAAACATCCCGTTATCTATGAATGAAAACCAACTGACTTCGCGCATTTCTTTCTAAACAAATCATAATTTATTACTTCCTGCTATCTCACTCAGTTGGCGTGGGGGAAGGAAATGCAGATTTTTGGCGGGAAAGTTAGAAAAGTGTCGTTTTAACTATTTTCCTCGCAGTTTTTTTTTCATTTTTTCTCTTCATAAGAACCATCCTCGTGTCTTAACGAAACTATTAAACAAAAAATTAACCGAATCGGTCGAGCCGTTCTCCAGTTTTGCGCTTAGCAACGCATTTCGAGCTGCATTTTTATTATAATAGATTATTTTTGTATATGAAAAAAAATGCTGCGACATTTTATTGTTGAAATCAAATATGTATTTCCCATCAAGAGCAACAAATATTTACAAGTACAAAGTACTCTTAGGTATGAAAGGGTCAGTTATTCTACTTCTTTCAAGCAGTAATTTTTCAATACAATAAAAAAAATTGATTATGAATGCGATCATTGTGATATTCAACCACAATAATCAGATGTTGAGAACGGTCGTTTTTATTTTATCTGAATATTTTCGCTCATCCAATGGAAATGTCCTCTAGATTTTTGTCATTTATTTCCAAAACATGGAAAGTTATGTATGTGGGAGCGAATGTATCCATCCTCCGAAAGAACTCACTACCAAACGGTGTCTAGGGTTAAACATAGGTTCTATTGTACATGTTTACAGTTTTGATACATATTACAGTGTGGAGCATTTCACCGTGGTACCACGGTTTACAGTCTTCAGCCAACAGTCCAAGAATCCTCTTATCTCATTCCATATTCTTTCGAGTCAGGCATTTTCCCCACTGGCGGGAACTGTATATGAATCCTAATGGCCATCACCAGCCACGGTACAACCCTCCCCGTAGGAAGTACGTCCCACCATCGATGGGAGAAGTCTAAACCCCTCCTATTAATATACCCCTTCCAGAATGGCGAGATTTGACACCATACAGGAATCATCTCATCTTTATTTCGAGGTGCCCCCGAATGGGTAGACACATTGATAGACAATCAGCTATTTAATTAAATATTTGACAGTTATCTATAATATCCATATATTGTGAGGAAACAGTACAACTGATTTTATCCTTTAGTTCGCAGCATTTTTAGTCTTTGTTTCTACAAACGGGCATAACTGAAAAACTGCGTTTTCCAGATTTCGGTGTTTTTCTAAGTGAATTCGCCAAATTTTGATTGTAATTCATAGTCTTCGATTCGAATATTCTTCAAAATGACAGGGGGTGAAGTTATTATCTGTGTACACTCAGTAAGGCAGAAAATATAGATCGCTCCAAAGTTTATGAAAGCTTGTGACGTCATCTAAATGAAACGAAATAGAACTCTAATATTAAACGTACGCTGACATCTGGAGCAAAGTCATAAAAAAAGAGGTGATTTTTTCTTGGATGACATAAACAATGATTTAGAAAACTTAGCTTCATTTGAGAACAACTTTTCACACTTAGTCACATGCAAGCAAATGTTTCTTCTGGCGAAACATTTGTTGTATTTCAACCCCTTGCACAACGGTGACTACGACACACAATTACCTTATTTATGTTCCCATTTTTTCCCCTATCATTTCCGGCATTTTGAATAACTGTGTACCAACCAACTGCTTTTATCTGGTGAGGATATACGACATTTCTCCAGAGCGAAATAACTCCAGCCATCACCCCAGTTTTTTTTTCTTTCTAGTGGACATTCATAGAAACAACAGTGAGACATTTAAGAGTCTCATAAAATTTGATAAGGCCATTCCGAATAAGGTGGAGTGAACTCGAGTGGAGTTATTGCTGCCGCCTTATCAGATAAAAAAATAGACCAACAAACCAAGCGCACGCGTTTTCGATTTGAAGAGCATGAGCCGACGAAGGTTATAGCGATCGGTTTCCTTCTTTTGACTCATTGGGAAATTCGCGAGACGATTGAGTCGTCGTTGACGGAATCCGTCATTAGTTGTTACATGAGCAACTGAATTCGGAGGGAAATAACTCTTGGAGTTTTACATTTGGCTTCTTCGTGCCTATGTCGGCTTTTTTTGGCATCGATAGCGCTGGGGCAACACGCTATTTGCCGTTTGAGTCTTCTCGGGTTGCCCGTACGCATGAAATCAAAGTAACAAGAGGATATAGATGTCTGCGTGTTTTCAATGAATAAATCTAGAACTTTCATCACAATTTTATCAATTTATTAATTTGTAGTTAGCTGATTATATTCCATGACCTTAGAATTGAAACGTCACAGATGTGATACTAACATGGAGTTATTTCTATTTTTGTTGCAAGATTTGTCTATAAGAGGTGACTTCTTGTATGTAGATAATTTTAAGTAGGGAAAGGCGCGTTAGAAAAATTAACATTTAATTAATATTGAAGATGAGAACTTTTCTCGTGAGTTATCGAATACAAGTAGCGAACTCCATCATAACAAAACTGCTATTGCCACTCAGCATAATAAAGACAGGAATAATAAAATTATAAATAAACGAGAACCTCACATGCCCATTTAAAAATTATTGGTTTATTTTATGTACAAAACCAAATAAAGTATTGACTTATCATTGGCAATAAGGAATGAAAGGCAATTTTTATTTGTAAAAATACTACTTCTAAACAAATTTGTATTAAAAAATTGAATTTATTGATATGTTTTTTATTAAAAAATAACTACACATTTCGTTATTAATAACAAATACCTTTGTAAACAAATTTTCATTAAAAAAGGAAATTTATTTATATGTTTTTTATTCTAAAAATAACTTCAAATTACATAATTAATACCAAATAATTCTTGTATGCTAAATTTAATTTAAACATTAAATTATTAATGTTTTTTTATTTAAAAAAATAACTACAGATTTCATAATTAATAATATAAATTATTTCATAATTAATAATATAAATAATATCGTTTCAGAGGAAGACTGTGAGTCTAAATTTTCGAATATAAGTTAACACGATACTTACAAAAAAAGAACTAGAGGAATAAAATTAGACTTATACATTTAGTTTCTATAGTATTGACACCTAACAAATTTAAATAAATTTTTATTAAAAATAACATTTATCAACATGTTTCTTATTAATAAAATAATTACATATTTCATAATTAATAACTTACGATTATTATAGATAAATAAAAATATGCGATGATTCTGGAATAGAGGTGTCATTACTATGATCTTTTTAAGGAAATAATGAAGTTAAATTGATAACAACTCATAAATTAAATTTAACTTGATAATACATAATTTATAATACATTTAATTTGATAGTACATAATTTGTGGCAAAAAAAAACTGTACAGCAAAAACTATTTTTTATTAAAAACCTTTCATAAATTTTTGTTATATAATATTATTATATTTATATAGTTATATTAATTAATAGAATATTAAATTAAAGCGGAAATCAGAGTAAAACCTTCAAGAAAATAATGGTCAAACATTACATACTGTTTAACTTCTTTATTGTTTCGATGTTTCATAAAGTTTACAAAAAATTCTTTGAATAATCTCGAGATTCTTAGAGGCTTTTTTTTTCTTTTTTGTATATATAATACAGAGAAAATAATGTAATCATCAAAAATTAAAACTCGAGATTTTAGCAAATTTCCCCATTTCAGATCTCTAAGAATTTGAAAAGCATATTTTTGGAAAATATCTGTCTCTCTCTGTGACAAAGATCACTCAACAACTTTTTGAGCTAGATGTATGACATTTGGTATAAGAAATATGCTCCTATCTATCAAATTTTGTATAATATCATTTCAGAGGAAGACTGTGAGTCTAGATGTTCGAATATAAGTTAACACGATACTTAGAAAAAAAAAGAACCAGAGGAACAAAATTAGGCTTACACATTTAGTATCTATAGTATAGACACCTAACAAATTTTGAGTCCAATCCAGTCAGGGACTGACAGTCTGTCGGTCTGTAATTTCAGAAACATATAAACGCGATAACTCAAAAATGTTGTGAGTTAGGTACGTTGGATTTTGTAAATAAAACTGTAAATTTTTAACAAATTTTTATTTAAATAGATTACGAAAACGTCTTATATAATATCTAGTATACAGTTTCGACTTGTATTATCTAATAAACATGCAATCATAAAACAATATCTAATTTACAGTTTCGACTT
>JAOUZG010045065.1:626207-641668 GCA_026289955.1 Argiope argentata | reverse complement strand
AATAAACATGCAATCATAAAACAATATCTAATTTACAGTTTCGACTTTCGATTACTATTAAACGCATGCCAGGGTTGAATCGCCAAGGAAGGCATGAAAAATTAAATACAATTGTTAAATTGACGCCGATGTTTAATATTTCATAACTACTATACGCAAATACCATGCAAGGCATTCTCTGGTATAACACTTTTATTAGAGAGAATGCGAAAAAGTTTTGGGATGAGCATTTCCACTACATTTATATATGTATATATAATGATTATAAGAAGTCACATTATCTTATAGAGTGTGAATAATATCTTATAGAGTTCAACTACCGTTTGAATTGTAAACTGCAGACAATAGAGACAGGCAATGTTCTTTATTTAGCTCAGGATTTCCAAATAGTATTACTAGGAGGAAGGTATTTCTTTCCCGTTGCAATTAAATCTTCGTTGACAAGGGAGGTAACGTAACCATGACTCCACATTAACTGACTCCTAATTAACTGTCTGTTAATTTTCCTGCAATTAGTTATAAACTGAGAGTCATTCCAATCAGTTTAATTAATTACAAAGTTCGACTCAATCCCA
Source organism: Argiope argentata (assembly GCA_026289955.1). Taxonomy (NCBI): domain Eukaryota; kingdom Metazoa; phylum Arthropoda; class Arachnida; order Araneae; family Araneidae; genus Argiope; species Argiope argentata. The sequence goes on along the minus strand of JAOUZG010045065.1, from coordinate 641,093 downwards.
TGATTGGGCAGCATTTTGGTACCTTTCTGACAAACAGGAACTTCAGTGGGAAGATAAATTGCAACTTAATCCTCTAGAAACATCTGCACTTGCAGAAAAAATATAAAAGATTTTGCTTTATGTTTGTGTGTTTATAAAAAAGAAAAAAAGATTTTGAGAAAGAAGTAGTTATAAATATAAAAAAAGAACAAATTACCATTCTATAGATATCTGTAATTTTTTTTTGCGTCTACAATACAACATAACTACATACAGAATAAAAAGCAAATAATGCAAAATTGTCAAGCATAGACAATACATATAAAAAAAAGAAACTAAAAATTCTGTCAATACAACATACAAATTGTAGATAAAATATTAAAATCTTATTGTAAACTATTCAAATATACTTAAATATTATGGTGAATATAATATTATACATATTTCACTATCTTTTTTTATAAATATAAAACATTTTTATGCCAAATTCAAACAACTCTACACGCATATATTTAAGGGCCAAGCAAACAATAAACAATCACATCTGAAATCCACACTCAAATCAGCTTTGAAATGTAAAAAATTTTCTTATTTTATGTATTTCCTTACTTTAACAAACGACCTTAACGACTGGGTAAAAATCATCAAATTTGACTAAACTAACGAAAAAATTTTAATGCATAATATTAAAGCCTGTTCTTTTAGCTTTCCAAATCTGTCCTTTTTTTGTTCTACCTACTTTAGAAATAAAGTTACGGCCGTTTTAAGTTAGCATAGTGTGACAAAAAGGAAACCGGAAATGGCATTTCGAAACCGGAAGTGGATGTAAATATTGCAATCTATCAAGGAATTTCAATGTTAAAAATTATTAAAAATGACTAAAATTATTATTTTATATCTTTTATGCCTGATAATAAGTATATGCAGGTATTATTTCAAAATTTGTCTCATTAAAATTGGCAACAAATGTGCTGTACTGAAGTTCTGTTTGTTTATTTTCTCCACTTTATTGAATACTTCTCAAGTGAATCATTTACGAGCTTTTTTCAACTTCAAATCACATTTTTTGCTATATTCTAAATCTGTTTCTGGTTTTAGAATGCCCAAAACGAGATCTAAACGTTCCAAGAAACGCAGTTTTCATGGAAATAGATTTACTGAAAGTGATGAAGTGAGTGCATCAACTTCAAATGTCACTACTGCTAGTACAGCGAAATTGAACCTTGACTGCTCTTCTTATGTTGATATTCTATAAACTGATATCGACAATAACTTGACAGGAAATCGCATAATTGATTTATCGATTTTATTTAACATATTTTCTTTACTTTGCTGTCCTGATTGCTTCTCCAATGGTTTACATCTCAGTGAGGATTCAAAGTTTGGACTGTGTTCAAATTTTGTTTTGAAGTGTAGAAATTGCCCATTCATGAAAGGTTTTTCATCTACAATAAATGTAAATAAACACATTTATTGTGTTTGGATTAAGGCTGATAGGATGTGGTTACACTGCAGGAAAGAAACTTTGTTCAACTCTGTGTTTATCTTTTTTATCTAAGTATTCATTTCGTCACCAAGAAAAAATACTTCTGGACACTGTTGAATCATGTGCTCAACTGAATTTGAATTCAGCTGCAAAAGAAATTAGAGATATGAAAAAGGCCAACCAAGAAATAATCCGCTGTGGTGTTTCAGTTGATGGCACTTGGCAACGTCGTGGGTACAATTCATTGAATGGCTGTATCAGTGCCATTTCTATTGATACTGGGAATTGGATATCGAAATCTTATCTCAGTACTGCCGTGTATGTAAAACCAAAATCTCTAGCAGCACTAACAGAAGTAAAACCCACATATGTTCTAACCATAAAGGGTCTGCTGGTAATATGGAAGTGGTAGGAGACTATCGTATATTTGAACGATCAAAAAGTTTACGACAATTGGAATATACTGAATATTACGGTGATGGGGATTCCAAAGGTTTTGACTCTGTAAAAGATATATATGGTGAGAATTCGGTTAAAAAACTTGAGTGCATTGGTCATGTTCAAAAAAGAGTTGGAGGGCATCTCCGTAAATTAAAAAAGAACACAAAACAGCTTAGTGGAAAAGGGAAATTAACCGATAAATTTATAGATAGACTGCAAAACTATTATGGAATCGCCATTCGCAGTAATGTGGGAAATTTGGAAAAAATGCAAAGTGCCGTCATTGCCTCTTTTTTTCACTGCTGTTCCGGCACCAATAGTCCCATGCATCGCCAGTGCCCTGAAGGACCAAATAGTTGGTGTAAATTCCAGAGAGCCAGATTTTCAGGCATAGAGCTTCAAGAAAAGAAACCAGGCCTATCATCTTCTATCATAAATAAAATAAAAGGATCATATATGGAACTGTGTGACCAAAAATTATTGCAAAAATGTCTGCATGGAAAAACACAGAATTGTAACGAAAGTTTTAATGATGTACTGTGGAATATTGTACCCAAAGAAACATTTGTTGAACTGCAAACTCTTCGCTTAGGTACATATATTGCTGTTTTAATTTACAATTCTGGATAAACTGGCTTATTACCAGTTTTTGAAAAATTAGGTGTGCCTATTGAGCCAGAACAAGTCAAAGGTTTCATCAACATTGATGATAACAGAATAGCCGATTCAATTCGACATTCTTCAGTGTCTGTAAAACTGTCCAGAAAAAAAAGAAGAGCATCTAGAAAGAATAAATCAGTGAAGGATGATATAAAGGAAGGTCCAACTTATAAATCAGGAGAGTTTTAGACTTATTGAAAGATAATAATTTTGCTTTTTTTCAAAATAAAAACTTTAAAAGCCTTTTCTGAAGAATTCAATTTTTGCACTTTTTGCATTACCGTAAACACAATATCTCAATATGTTATGAATATATTCTTATGAAATTTTGTAGAACTGTTTAGTATAATATTTTTAATGCTCTGAACTAAAAACTAAAATATAAATGCAGTTTTAGGCATTTTACAGGTATTCATAGACAAGTTGAGCACATTTTTTTCAAAAAATTCTTGTTTATATAATTGTTTTAGCCATATCTCAGAATATATTATACATATTCAAAAGATTTTAGTTCAAAGCATGCATATTGGTTATTACAATGCTCTTCTAAAATATTTTTTATTTCTTCTTGTAATTTTTTTCTCTACTACTGTTAGCGTAATAGTTAATTTTTCTGTTTTTTAACTACAATTTTCCCATTTTTTTCAAAATGTTATGAAAATATTTTTTATTTTTGAATATTTTTCATTATTCTGTTACATATTGAAACTTAACCTAGAATAATAACAAGCATTTGAAGCATATTTAAAAAAAAGTCTCCGAACCCAGTCGGATACCTTAATATTTAAAATTACGTCTGTGTGATGAATTAACGATTATTGATTTATTTACATGTTTGGAAAGCTGTCGGAATGTAATCAACAGGTGATGATTTATTTTGATCTTATTTTGGTGGACAGGTACAACAGGTGATGATTTATAAGATCTTATTTTGTTGGAAGTGCAAAGACCATCTCAGTTATGTATTGTGATCAATTGTTTTGAATTTTTTAGTATGGTCAACTTGTAAGTCAGATTATATTCGACGTACATACTGCGTTAATGACAACTAAATATTTGAATTATTTACATTCTTCCGTTGTAAGCTGGTATTCAAAATGAATGAATCATTTTGCTGAAAGATATCAAATTTAAAGTGAGGTAAGAGCAATCAGTTTTATTAGGGAGGTGACCTGGAAGACATTACAAGTGGCGCAAAATTCAGGAATGAATAAACAATGTTTAAGTAAAAAAAATTTTTCTTTAATTGTCATTGCCCAGAATTAAAAATTTCTTGCCAAATCAGAGGCAGTGGTATCCCCTAAACTTTAAAGTGTCAGAGCTGACAACGTCAAACACAGGATTGGTATAAAATAGTTTCCAAATATTAACTATTAGCAAGAATTTGGTTGAACCTCTCGTGTTATTCTTTACGATTCATCTCTTGCTCTTTGTTAATAGTATCCAAAAAGCAAATTTGTGTTTTCAACTCGGCATAGAAGCGTTTTCTACACCAGTTTGAAATTAAAATTGGACAAAAACTGCTTAGCAATCACAAAATCCGGTACTTTTCCGTTAGGCGGACGGCAGCGAAATATCATAAATTAATGTGGAATTTTGCCAAATTTCTTTGGAGATTTTTCGCTGATACTCGGCTAACGGAGAAGTACCCAAAATTCCATATCAAATTTTATATGTATATTGAAGTTATTACGTTTTATTTTATAGTTTTGAAAGTGTAGATCGACAAACGGTCAATTCTTGGTAAGATTTGGCTCAAAATTTGACAGATATCTACTCTATAGATATAAAATCTGTATATCAAATTTCGCCTAAATAGATCTTTTTGTCTTGTAATTATCGTGTCAGTTTATATTCGGACAACCGGACAGACGAAATTCTTCCGCGCAGATTTTACTCAAAACTTGACAGAAAAATTTTAATTTGGCGTAAAGATCGTAGAGTAAATTTCAACCATCAAGTTGAGAATTTGATTTATATTTGTCGCAAGCAGACAGAAACACGAGAAAATCTGTAGGGACTCATAAAAATCCCGAGTTCGAATTTATTTAACGGTTCTTATATTTTTCTGTACTACATATAGTCATATCAGTAACTTACCCCCCCCCGAAGGCTCACGGATATAGAATAATGAATGACCGGACCGCCGAAACAGCAATACTGGCAGGAACTGGGGTTGGGTTCTAAGGGTCATCACCGGCCAAGTTATAACCCTTCCATATGGAAGTACGTCCCGTCATCGATGGGAGGAACCATGTGCCCACCTATTTGTGTACCCTCCATAATGGCGAGATTAAAATGTCGGAAGGATCTCATCCTCTTTTCGAGGTGCCCCCTAGAGGCTGTACAAAGTATAAGAGAAAGTAATTAGAATGAAGATTCATTTCTAACATTTTAACTTTGCATTTGTTCTGTATCCCTTAAGTCTGCATGAGTAAAAAGTTTGTTATGGAGTAATCGAAATCGGTTGAGCGCTATTTCGCAATTATTTGATGAAAGAAGCCTCTCGTTTCCATGGCAACTTTACAACACGACGGTTCTCAACCTTGCAAAATGAATTGTGAAAATCACTTAAAATGTCAGAATCACGAATATTCATCCTTTTATCTTGGGTATTTTTAATGCCAATTGTTTCCAAATCACCTTTGAACGGTTCTAACTTAATTGTAGGCAATTTTACAGTATACGATTGAAGAGCAGGCGTTGTATTACAAGAGTTTAATTTCATTGCCAAATTATTATCATTAACAGCCGGATAAGTAACATTCATAGTTGGCACTAATTTATTTTGAATCATTTTTTGAGATTTAAAAATGGCAAGCTCGGCATTATCGATATAACTTTCACATTGTAAAATATCGTTTTTGTATTCTTTATCTGAAAGTAAATTGGAAATTTCATCATCTTTTAATTTCATTTCATTTAAGGCAGCTTTTAAACATTTACAAAAATGTTCCACACCTTCAATTGAAAAATCATCATTTATATTACTTACTTCAACAGAAAAACGAGTAATGTTACCGTGAATAGTTTTCCATTTTCGCTTGAGCAGCGCCATTTTGTTTCTTGTTTCTCCAGCCGTCGCCATTGCAGTAATATGAAGTATAAATACAAAAGGTTCAGTAAGAAAGTAAACTTGCCGTTGTTTCGTAAAGAGCAGGAAGTATTAATTCACGGTCCTGATTCACATAGGTTTTCGGCACCATATATTAAATCTTGGGAGACGACATTAATGAAGTATAATTTTATTCTCTCATCTAAGTAGGCGTTACAAATTCTTGAATGTAAATATTATGGGATATGGAGCGACAAAGGCTATAATCCCCATAGGCGTTACAAGTATATAAGTAGTCTTGAATTTAAATATTATGGGATATGGAGCAACAAAGGCTATAATCCCCTATATAAGTAGTTTTGGAACAACAACAAAATGGGTGATGCCACCCAAGCCAAAGGAAATGGTGTTAAATGATTTGCTTGCTTGCTTGCTTGTCGCTACAATCACCATACATTGAATTAGCTCGGACATTCCTACAATCAAATCATTATTTGAGTTCCGTGGGAAAATATAGTATATGACTGTGGCAATCGAGTCATGATATATTTTTTTACTAAAACAAATAGAAATAGAAATGAATCATGGGAGTAATATTTGGTAACATTAGATTTAGAATTAGATTTGCAATCGAAGTGTATATAAATATATACAGAAGGTTATATTTTTACTCAGCAAATATTGCTATTAATTAGCAAAAGAAAACTAATTAGTGTTTTGAAATAACCAATAGAATCTTTAGCATAGCTTTTTCTAAACCAAATAAGAAAACCGGGAAAAATGTCAGTAATAGTATAAAATGCCAAGTATAGAAATTATAAACAAAAAATTAGTATTTCGGCATAATGAAAGATTACACACATAGACTAACAAGCTACGAACATTTTAAAAATTATTTTTGATGATAGCGACATCGATTTCTGAGATTTTTTTTTAAATTTATCTCATGAATAAAAGTTTCTGAACTCTTAAAATATATTTTTCTTGAACGGTGCATCAAAAATGTTTCATAAAAATTCAATTAGAATTCAGTCTTAATTAAAACTGCCTTTTATTTTAATCATTCAGTATTAAAATAAAAAAGGATAACTACATAATAGGCATTAAATAGGAACTTTTTTTTTGTTTCAAAAATGCGTCTCAAACATACATCTATAAAAATGTTTTTTTAATTAAATCGTTCAAATGTGTTTAATGGTAAGTTTTAAATTAACTTGTTATTTTAGTATGACGGGGCCAAACGCCGTCGCGCCGAAACAGTGAAGAAGTTTTTAGAAAAAGCCGTTTCACTTCAATTATTGACCTCGTCATCTATCGTGGTTCTAAATCCCAAGAATACTCCCAGTGCAAGTTTTTAAAAAAGACAGAAGCTAATATAACTAAATGAAAGCAAAAATGTGTTTTTTGAACTCGGGAGGTGTGAGACTCCGTTAGTTCAAACTGCAATCTATACTACCATCATAAATGTGAATGTTTGGATGGATGTTGGATGATGTTAGTCCATCACGCCACATAGGCTGTATGGAATTGGATGAAAATTAGCACAGAGATACATTATAGTCTTGAACAGAACACAGGCTACTATTTATTCTGATTATTTGAGCGGTTAATTTTTTATTAATTAAAAATTAACTTTCTCGCCAAAAATCTTCATTTCTCCACCGCCAAATGAGTAAGGCTTAACATGTTTTCGACCGGTTATTTCAAACGATTCTATTCATTTTCTTAGGATTTGATGCACTGAAAATCAAACATTGTTAATTAGGTTAGTTGTGAGGGCTACGCTTTGATGTACAACCATTTGATGCTTTGCCAGGTTGGTTATTATTCGGCAACGCTTTATTTGGATTTACTTTGCCTTTTTTTGTTATAGTAATTCCTGTTTATTTCCCTTGATTTTTTTAATGTTGTACGTATTTTTTCGCCTATTTTCATTTTTGATTAAATCTTTCTGCGTGCATTCCATTTTTTTTTTTTTTTGCAATTATTGATTTTTTAGTCCTTTTCCGTTAGCCGGGCGCCAGTGAAAAATCGTCTTATTAAGTAGAATTCTGCCAATTTCTTTAGCGACCATTCACTGACGACTAGCTTGGGGGAAATTAAAGATTTTTTCAATATTTCCGTTAATTTGCTACAGCGTTAATCAAAATCTTACGATTGGAAGCGCTATTTCTGCCGTTCGCGCCACATTCGGCCATTTCACTAAAATTTGGCGACAAACTTTTTTCTGTGAAAACTGTTCTCAACAGCACCATAATGATATGGTTTGATGACATTTTACGTTGCGATCATACAACCAGTTCTCATACATGCACATCAAAATTTCCAAGTATACGAATCGCGGGTAAAAGCTAATACTTTATATAAGAGAAAATAAGAAAGAATTCAATTTCTTCCCTGCTTTCTGTTTCTGCTATCTCAACTCTTTCTGGACTTTCGCACATAAATAATTAATGAAAGAATCCCATTTGCCCTTTCTGTCTTTCGTTAGGAGAGATAAGTCTGTGGCGTCCGAGATAAATGTGTAAGAATTTCAGATATTGTTGGAATTCGCCTTTCGTCGCTTATTAACTAATAACTTTAGACTAAACAGGCGGTTACAGTTTCATAAACAGCTGGGCGAGGAAGGAGTGAATGAGATTAGAAGGATGCTTTTTGCTGAGCTGAAGCGGCTGGGATGTTTCACAAGCGATACGTCAAACATAGAAAAATTTTAAACATGCAATGCAGATAAAATTCAGCATTGAAAAGAACAAGACATGTTTTCTGCTATATGTGAATCTGAAGTGATTAAACAACTTGAACTATTTGGAACAGTCTTAGAACCTTCAGCTTTTGAAAAAAAGTCCTTGAATATTAAAAGTTTTTATTTTCATGTCGGACCTTATAAAAATATTTACTTCTTCGTTTTAAATTACTGTCAATTTAAATAATTTCGTCTAAACTTTTATTCTATTTTAAATTAAACATATATATAATTTCGAGTGAATAACCTAAGTTTAATATCATTATTATTTTGAATGTCATAATTGTTTTCTCAATTATGAAAAGAGAAAATATTGTAATTGTTAAAAAATTTGAACCTGAGATTTTGATCTATCTCAACGCTCTAGACCTTCCTGAGTTGGAAAACTCATTCTTGGAATTGGTTTTTCGGACTTAAGTAATTCTAAAACACTTAGAAGTTGACAGTTAAAATTGGGTACATAGTCTTTAAACCAAATTTCTTTCAAATTTTGCACGACATTCATCTATAAGTCTGTCTGCCTGACTTTCCGAATGCAAGTGAACACATTAACAGCAAAACGAAAGAAATGCCTACATGAAATTCAGTATCCAAAGTTAGCATCTCGAGTGTAGATAAGGTTCAAATTTTGAATCTAAATCCGACAAAGAATTGACCATCTGTAGATCTGAAATTTTGTATGCAAATTTGTATTTTGTATTTTTGATTTTAACTTATAGGAACATGCATTCGAAATATATATTTTATTTCCTGTGTCTTATATATTAACCTCATGCCAAAGATTTAGCCATCACCAACGACCTTTCTCTAAATTCAGTAAAACAGACAAATTTCTGATGTATTGTTGTTTTGTAACTAATATTCGTCGATACAACAGTAATAAATGATGAACTGCCGATTATTTTTAACGGAATACGAAGCATACAACTCCCGTTTGCAAATCTCTAAAAACTAGTCATATAAAAAACGAATTCCTACTTAGGTATACAAAGATTTTTTATTTACTTTTTATTGAATAATTACCATTAATATAAATAATTTATTAAAAATAATTAATTTCCGCAAGAATTGAACTTGCATTCTTCACCTTCACGTGAAAAATACAGAAGTCATCCATTTTACCAATAAGGCCTGAATTTAAATTAAGATTATATGATCACTTCGACAAAAATAAGTGATTCCTGAGTTTTTTTATAAGGAAAAAATATCATCATTCCTTTAAGAATTAAGCCTGTTTTATTAAAATTTGATATTCAAATAGTAAAAAGACATTAAACTGAAAAATAAATTTTAGTTAGCCAGTAAATGGTCATGAACAAATTTCGACGTACAGATTCGACGTACTCAACTCTAACTGCCTGGTCGCAAATTTGTCACATGATGATGCCTTTTTAAACATGTATTTGAATTAGTTAGTGCTGCGAATTCGAGTACAAGCAGATTAACTGTAATATCAATTGTTTTATAACTACATTTTTTTCTATATTTATTATTTCTTTTGAATATCAGGTTTTAAAGATCGCAATTATTCAATTCCTTCTATTAGTTCACTTTATCCTAGTATACATCTTGTAACATTTTTCAATTGTTAATTTAATACTTTTTATTCATCCTCTCAAGCTCAAACACATTTTTTAAATTTGGATGACACTTTATGTTAATGCAGTTTTTTTAATATTAATTCATTCCTTAAATTTAATTAATTTTTAATACTTTAAATAGAGTTTTAGCGATTCTTAATGAAAATCAAAATCCGTAGGCAGTACAATTGATAAAAAGTGTGTATTTCAGTATTTTTCCAGTGAAGATGAAGAATGAGAATTGAATTTTCTCAAAAATCAATTGTCTTTTGATAAATTATTTATATTAATTGCAATTATTCAGCAAAAAAGTAACTAAAACAAAAATTTTATTTGTTGACCTAAAGTAGAAATTCAATTCAATTTTTTAATTACTTGTTTTTGTGTAGTATAGCTTTGATTATTTTTGCCGACGATGATTTATTTTTCCCTTTCTCCTTTTTATTTCAATATTTGGTTTCTCTATTTATTTTATTGACAAATTCTCACATCTTGTTCTCCAAAGATCTTAATTTATTAATAAAATTTCCTAGGATGCGTAATGTATTATTCAAAGAGGTTTTCTTTTCTTTATATCAGCACATTTCTACTTGCTTTATTATACAACAAAATAAAAACTTATAAAAAATATTCAATAAAAAATTTAAACCGGAATGTTCTCACTACATTTGACCTGTTTCCCAGGAAAGCGAAACGAAAATAAAAATTCTAGGGGAAAACGACCCCCTGAAAGAAACAGGTGTCATTCCCCTTTGGAAGGCCCCTTTCTCCTCAAAAAAACCACGTATATCATCGCTTGCTCTTTGCATATACGATGATATAGGAGCGACAAGTACAGGGGATCGGAGAATGTATTTCCGGTGGCTTCACTTTTTCTGAGAAATAAGAAAAGGATATGAGAGGGGGGAGGGGTTCACTCCCTGAGAGATGAATTTCTGTCCTCTTCACCTTCAACACATGTGAGGAGGTTAAGAGGGCAACTTTCTCGAGTTTTTAATCCCTACTATCCCCTATCCTCTAAAAAAGTGTCATTTTACCTCTAAATTGGCGGGAAACCGTGAAAGGCCACTTTCTTTATTCTTTTTCTTTAGAAAGTTGGATTTATAACTAAGCATAAAGTATATCGAGCTTTAAATTTTTTTAAAATTTTAAATTATTGAAAAAAATCTTGGCTGGTTGTTTAAAACTGCTTACTCTCTATAATGATATAAATTTAAGAAGTAATTAATTAGATTTCATTAATCCCTTATTGTTTTTTTTCTTTCTAGATATTCTAGAAAGAATACTTAGCTTTAGCCAATGTATACTATGATAATATTCTCTTTTAACAAATAATCAATTTAGTTTCACTTTTCAATATATTTTTAAATTACTAACATACTAATGATTAATTATAGTTTATTCTTAACTTTAATAATTTTGCAGAAACAATTTATTTTTATGTATATCATTCTAAAAATGACGAAATAGAAAACTAGTTTGTTATTTAACTATATCTTTCAGAATTTTCTTATATACAAATAAATCTTTTTATTATTCTAATAGATTATAGGATAATTTTAAGTTTTATATCACTTATTATTCTTCAAGACATGAATTTCATTTTCCAATAATATGAATAGTTGAAATAATATTTACAATATAACTAACTAAGAATAAATAACTAACGTATATTTTCAAATAAGTAAAGAATTTTATTTAATTTATTTAATAAGGATTTTAATAATTCATAACATATGAAACATTTTTAATTTTTTACTTCTTATAGACTTTTTATTTGTTTTTGGTATTATAGAATTCTAGTGCAATAATTTAGATTCATTCATACATAAAACCAAATGGTTTATTTTGATCAAAATTGGATATAAATATTTAAACCTACAATTAAATCCATCTAATCCAGATAAGTTATATTAATTTTCCTTTTCAAAGTGAAACTAGGGCTATTTTGGGATGGACGTCGTAATTTTGAGCCACGGTCAGATGACATGGACGACTCAAGAGCGACACACCTCCTCTATAAACTTTCGCACCATACAAGTCAGAAGGCTCTGACTCTCACGGATTTAGCAGATCCGCTTATATGTCAGATCTTCGGTGGAATCGGATTTCAAGTATGACACCTTCCCGCTCCAAAATCGAAACCTTACTATCAAGCCATCTTGGCTCTAAAATCCATCTAGGGAGAAACTATATCCCTGTGTGTATGGAAATACAATAAGAAGATATCCAGTCAGCAACTAAGACTTACTTCAGAAAATTATCAGATAGATGACTCCTTGCAATATCTAAATATGCTAAAAAGGTTAAATATGAAGGGTTAACATTTCCAATGTGTTCTCATGAATCTGTTTACATATATCTAAATCTTAATATTATTTTTAAAGTTAATAAATAATAATAAATAAAACAGTTTCTAATTGTTCTCAATTTTTCTAAAGACAGTTTTGTGTTTAACCACTTGACATAAGAATTTATTTGACTTTCTAATAAGATAACTCATCATATTTTGGTAATTTATTGTTAATTGGATTTTTTAAATAATATATGCAGCATTTGGGAATCCAAATCGTTTCATATTGATATTTTCGTTTTTAAATACTTAATTCTGTGGCTTAATTGCAGACTTGAAAATAAAAATTCAGTAATTCGATGCGCGTGTCAGACGCGTCATTGTATACGAAGAGGTTAATTTAACAAAACAAACATTCAATGGCTCTAAAAATCCACATTAAATAAATAGTTTATTAAATATTGAATTTCCCAAGTTGATGCATGTTTTACAAGATTTTAATATAAACCTTTAAAAATGTCACATTCTATATTTCTAAATTTACGACTTTGTTTATTGTTTCTCACTTCAAAATGATCATCTCTTTAACCCAAAATGAGACGCACATTGAACACATCAAATGGCTGTTTCGTATTCCTAGATCGCAGAATGAGTTTTTTTTTAAATTTGTAGATGAAGACGAAAGGTCGTTGTGTCTTATCAGTTTGAAGCTGACATCAGCTCTATTAATAACCCAGAAACCTCTTCATCCATTGTGACTTTCCTCCCCAACAATTCATAAAAAGTCCAGCGTCCCAGAGCCAATGTAAGTCACTCGGAAAAGCATTCGGATGAAGGAAAAAAAGAATTCGTATCTGTGCGATTAAACAAGCGGTGGAAGGGAAAGGACGGGGAAAAAATGTAGCTTCAAGATACCAAGGACTGTGAAGCGGAATACCTCCCGCACAGCGCCAGAGCTAATATTAGAACCCAGGATTTGATTTAAGTTCCCAACGAACTTCGCTTTTGCAACACGCTTTTTCCTACCGAGAATTCTCTTTTCCCTTTTAAAATGCCGTGGCTACATTTTTTTGAACGATATGTTTGAAAGTATTGTAAAAAAAGGAAAAAGAAGTTCACGCTGTTAGGGTTGTATTTACCTAAACATTTAAACTATACAAGGGAGTGTCTTGGAGAAATTGATTAATCATTCGAAAAAATATATATTGTTTTGTGTAACTGATGAATTTATTTCTTTTTAGAATGTCATTGCTATTTTTTTGTCAAATAAATTTGAAATATTTAAAGCGAAACTAATGGTCAATTTTTTTTAAAAAAAATGTATCTTATTTTTTAAAATAAAATGCATAGTACATATCACAAAATATTTTTTTTCTTCCTATTAAATATGTTGCACTGCTTTTCTTAATACTTTTACTAAAACATTAAATTTTGAGATAATAGTGATAATTGATTGGCTATAATTGATTTTGAAACATAAAATTAGTGTAACATATCAAAAAAATATTTTTTTTAATGAAATTACATATCACAAAATGCCTTTTTTTCTCCTATGAAATAACTTGCATTGATTTTCTCAACATCTAATAAAACAATAAATTTTGTTGAAATAATTAATAAAACAATTATTTTTTTGAGAAGTGTAGTCTATGACAGTTTTTTAAATATAAAATTCGTGTAACATATCAAAAAATATATTTAAAAAAGAAAATCAAATCATAGATCAGATCAGATTATTTTTTCTCTCATATTGAATAACTTGCACTAATTTTCTCAATCAATTTTGCAAAATATTGAATTTTTAAATACAATTGAAGTCTATATTTATTTTTTGAACATAAAATTAAAATAAATTAAGCCTAATATTTTCTTTACATTTTACTCCCAAAGTTGCATTTGTGAAAGTACATTTTTAAATTTTATATTTGTAAAAGAAATTTTTAGCTTAGTTTTGATTTTAAATAGATTATTTACCCTAACTAATTTTATATAATTTATGAGATAGTAACAAAATATGTAATCAAAATACCGTATCATTTAATTTTTTTGAAATTGGTAAGTTTTCAAAGATTTGAGCTTGTAAACATTATATGCTTACATTTTATACAGTGCTCGATTTTTTGGATAATATATCCAGATATTTATCAATCAGTTAAGTTAAAAATATTCTTGATAAGTAATAGAATGGTGCAAAATATTATCAAAATAATACAGTTACAAAATGTGTAATGAAAACACTGTAAAATTAAAGTTTCATGACACTTTTTCACTTTCAAAAATTCAAACTGCTAAAGATTTTATACATTGCTCTGTTTTCTGAATAATGTATCTAAATATTCATGATTCATTTACATTAAAAATATTTTCGGAAAGTAATAGAATATTGGCAAAATATTATAAAAATAATATAGTAATAAAATATGTTATAAAATTTTGTATAATTTAAGTTTTATCTTGCGACTAAATTTTCAAAGATTCGAACTTTTAAAGATTTTATACATTTCTCTGTTTTCTGGACAATACAACCAAATATTCATCATTTAGTTACATTAAAAATATTCTTTGAAATACAATCAAATATTCAACATTTAGTTACATTAAAAATATTCTTTAAAAGAAAAAGAATATATTAAAATATCGTTATGT
>JAOUZG010045065.1:587755-616459 GCA_026289955.1 Argiope argentata | reverse complement strand
GGGTGTGTGTGTGTGTGTGTGTGTGTGTGTGTGTGTGTGTGTGTGTGTGTGTGTGTGTGTGTGTGTGTGTGGGTGTGTGTGTGTGTGTGTGTGTGTGTGTGTGTGTGTGTGTGTGTGTGTGTGTGTGTGGAGTGAGCGAGAGAGACCGATAGGGAAGTCTCATTTTAAATTGATGTTAATGACTTAAATTAATTAAAACAAAAAATGACTTTAAAATAATAATATTCTCACATGGTAACTTGAAATTTAAGATAGAAGATTTCATTTCCTTTTTTTTCTTTTATTATTATTTCTAATCGTAATAATTATTCATTATTCGTTTTAAACGCTGTTTAAACTAATGACATTTATTTTTGTAATAAACTCGAGCCAATATTATTATTTTGTCAAAACTTTTCTCCCTCATAATTTTCCAATGTTACAGTCGCAATGTTACAAATGGGAACTAACTTTAATTCAGAAATTCTGCTTTCATTTTAATTGGCACGGTATTTTGAAGCTTCTGTTCCTTTTCTAAATTGCTTGGCATTTACATCGTTCCTCAATGAAAATAGCGTTTGATGCAATCAAATCAGATGAAGTCTAGACAGTTGAATTGAGTGTAAAACATTATTGTGCTAGAAGTTCAATTGTTGTTCTTCTCGTTGTCTTTAAATTCTTGCGTTAGAAAATTATTTAATCGTGTCTGGTGTTTTAACATTTTTTTCCTTTGCCGCACACGACGAATTCAACGAGAAAGTAGTAAAATTTTTGTCAAAGAGAAGAAATCTTCCCCTGGTTTTTCACTTTCTTTTGAGTCGTCCTCTTTACAAAAGACATTTCTTGACACAGCAACTCTACTAATGATCATTATATTTAAATTAAATAATTAAAATACTTGATTCAAATAGGGCATCCGAAAGACTTAAGTCTATGCTAATCAGACCCAGAAGTCTCGTCTACATGAAAAACCTGGAGCAAGAAGCCGCATCCGAATTCTTTGGATTCGATCCACGATTAAAACAAGAGCGCTCTTTGACGGTGAAACAGCACCCAAACATGCGCTAATTGACATCGTGCTTTTCTTGATGTATTTCGCGTGTGCTTTTGCCAACGTTGTTCCCGTCAAACAAACTACAGAGTTCACGTGTTTTTGTTGTTGTTACTTTTTTTCAGTCAGAATGAAAAAAGAGAATTATTTAATGAATTTAAAGGGTTGCAGTTTGTGTGCCATTAGGACGTAGACGAAACAGAATTTAAAGTAGCAGTGGACGAGTCCAATTTTGAAAGTATAAAAGGGTAGTAACTATTGTGGCTGGGTGGGATAAATATGATCCACCTTTTGCTAAACCTTTTAAACATGTTAGGATAAATTTTAACCCATTAGGAAAAGGCAAATTTAAATATTTACCTGCTCTCTGGCACAGAGGTAGCGCGTCTTCCTCGTGTTCTGAGAGTCCTGGGTTCGAGTCCCGGTTGGGGCATGGTTGCTCTTCTGTGTGCTATCTGTGAGATGTGACTGTGCCCCCCTGTAAAAAGGGGCTGTGCAAGCAATTGAGGTGAGTGTGTAGGTAAGTCGTGCTCTTGGCCTAATTTGGCACTACTGTAAAAAAAAATAATAAGAGACGTTCGTGTCGTCTTAAACCTGCTGCTGTATCAGCGGGGGGTTGTTCATGGGCAAGTGCCGTAAGTAACAACAACAACAAATTTGAATATTTAAGCATTTTATGTAGTTTTTCAATCGATTCGCAATGCAAGGCACCAAAAGTAGACACAAAAATATGAAGGGGGAATATACAAATCCAAACGCACCAGTAAGTCGTATGTGCTACCGTGATTAAGGTATAGTACGGTATGTTCATAATGACATGTGCTGTTTTATTAGGAATGAATAAATTGTTTCATAACGGGAAGAGCATGTTATTTGAAATTAACAAAACTATCTTCTACCCATTGCATCGTGTTTTAGAATAGATATATTCTGAAATATGAAGCGAAGTCTGGTTATCAAATAAAATTTAAATATCCAATTAGGAGTAGAGTTAAATTCAGTTATATTAACGTCCCGTTGTTAAGCAACTCTAGGGTTATTTCGTGATGGACCTCGTAACTTTGAGCCATGGTCAGATGACGAGGACAACACCCTAGCGGGCACCCTCCTCTCCACACCACATCACACCAACGGGAGAACGTTTGGCCATGACAAATTTAACGTACAACAGACCCCCTCATAGGAAGGTTCCTCGCTGGAATCGGGTCTGAAACCCAACAGCCCACGAGTCGAGACCTTACCACCAGGTCACCGCGACCCTCAATTACATGTTGAAGAACATGTAATAAGTACGTTATTTCACCCATTTTGTGAGCTTTTAGTTCGATTCGAAATGCCAACAATCATATGTGGTTATATATGCTCCATACTGTATTATTATTATTTTAAGTAAGGATTAATAGAATCTTTGAGTAATACCTAATCGAAATGAATATTGTTTATTTTATTTCTTTTTTATTCTTTTTGTAATAAGAAATTCTGTGTTACTAAATTTTTTATTTTCTTTAAAAAGAATTAAGATAAATAAGAATAAGTGATATACTCCACTTATCGCAGTTTAGTGATCACTGAAACAGAAATTGAAGCTGCTTATTAAAGTGAGTTGGAAATTGCTTTCAAATGATTTTGCTTTGAATGTCCCACATGGAGTTTGTATCAGTTCGTTTTGCATCTTAGATAATTTCATAAGCTTAGTTATCTAGCTTTATAAGTCATACTAGGCCCTCCGACCCACCCGAAGATACACGGAAATAAATCAAAAAAATGAATGAACGGACCAGCCAAACAGCAACACTGGTGGGAACTGTGGTTGAGTCCTAAGGGTCATCACCAGTCACGGCACAACCCTTTCCGTAGGAAGTGCGTCCCATCGTCGATGGGTGGAGCCACCTCCACCCTCCCAGATGGGGGGGGATATCTAGTTTATAAATAATAAAAAATGATTGGACGTCTTGGAGGGAAAATATTAATCAAATTATGAACTATATTTTTTGTCAATAAAATACATTTTCCGGCAATGTAGTGAATGGTTTTTCAATCCTCGCAGAATGGAATTCCAGTGCATAATTCGATAGGCTTGCTGGAGACGGTGATCTTGGACAAATCTGAAAAAAAGTAAGTTTTAAAAATCAGAACAACAGAAACAATATTGAAAAAAATTCTACAAAAAAGTATATTTATTACCTCCGCAGCGTGAGTGTATAAATATAGTAACTAGAACAATAAAAAACTATTATGGTAATATACGACAAAAAATGCTGAAATATTTCTTAGAATAATTGCAGGGTATTAAAATTGGCATCAATTAAAAACAGAGGGGTTTTTTGTAAATTTTAAAGTGATATAAAAATGATAAATTAAATATGAAACAATTTTTGTATCCAGAAGTATTTATATAAGAAGGATGAAGAACTTGAAATAATTGGAAGTATAATTTGGGATAAAGCGAAGACACTTCGATCAATCCAGAAGTTATAGTCAAAATTCAAGACTGACCCGGTTAATACAGATCTTCTAATCTCTTTAAGATAGATATTCTAAGATATATGATAGAAACGAGATAAATAAATAAGCCTACAGTTGAATATTTAATTAGGCTTCATTTACATAAGAAAATCAGCCATAAGGAATTAAGGAAAGTATATTTTAAAAAATTTAGTTTATAATAGAAAATAGTGTTCAGTTACTATATGGAATTTGTTGACTGAAGAATCACGTGGAACACAGTTTTTTCAATATGCAATATATATGTTATACGTGTACTGGTAAACATATTTTTTCTGTTGCAGAGACATTTTTATACAATAAGGACACATTAACTAGGTTATATTCTGCCAACGTTAACACATTTAGCAGCACATTGACAATGTATTTAAATTTCAACGTGTTTCAAAACGACTTTCAGTAATTTTCTCTACAAATTAATAGCAATTCTTTAATTGTAGATGATGTTTTTGTTTAAACGAATGAGGCCCCAGAAGTGTCATTCATTACAGAGAAAATAGGCATGTCATCACTCTCTCCAAAAAGAAGACGTTTTAAATTAGAATTATTTCTTAATTAAATGCAACGCAAACAAGGTTAAAAGCCATGGAAATTTTCTCAGTATTTCATTCTGTCACATGTCGTAACCGTTTGTCCGTTATCGCATAAATTACGAGCGTTGCATTCAACTCATTATTAAAAGCGACGCCGTTTAAAACCTAAATAGGATGTGGACAAAGAAACAAAAACCGTCGCCAAACCGCAGCCCTCAATTTCAATCCCCGGAGTCAACATCTCCCTCCAAAAAGACACCTAACGAGATGACGAACCTTCTGGAAACCGAATGAAACGAATTCACGGTGCCCGAGTTGCAATTAAAAAATTCTAAGTATTGCCACACGTGGTCGTTGATCCGAAAACCCAACTCTTTGGTGAATCAACTTCCCGCCAACGGGGAATTTTAAGAAATGATGGGACGTTGTGGATTTGGCTGATGTCCAGAGGATGCCAGATGTAAACATTGCCGCTTATTTTGACCTTCTGCGCTGACTTAAGACTGCCAGCGCGCGAGTGGAAAACCGAGCTGTCAAATTCTCTGTGCGCCGAAGAGGATCACGATGCCAACGCACAATACGAAGTGATGCAGAAAAATAGCTTGGAATTCTAAGGCGCAATACGATAGTGCAAAATATCTGCTCATTAAAAAAGACATTAAATTACTGCGCATTGACTCTTGTTGTGAGTTGTATAGCACAGTAGAAATAAATACGTAGCCATCTTTACCAAACAAAAAACTCACAAATGCGAGGATAATAAACAGCTGAGTACTGCTCAGTTTTCACAATTTTATGAACAATGTGTGAAATGGTAAACACCTTTATTAACCCTTTGCACTCCGATAGTGCTTCTGACTCACCATTCAACATTGTATTTATTTATTTTTATAATTTAGTTGTTAAAAACGCCTACATAAAGGTTAAGAGATGTAGATAAATTTTTCAAAGAAATTCGACTTAAAAGAATTGTGTATATTTATTTTTCATAGCAATAAACAATCTTAGTATAAGATGAATAATTTTGCGTCGAATTATTTTTCGGAGTGCAAAGGGTTAAGAAATGTGCGATAAAGGCACTATCTGCCTCTCGTTATGTATGTCGCCTTATGCATTTCAGAATTCAGAGATATTAAGCCTAATTACGCACATTATAGAGGTTGCAATCATAGATTTTTTTAATTCCACATTTTTGACATTATAATAAATGAAACTGTTGTCCGAGTACTGTCTTAAAATTATTTTAATTTCAATTTTGATGCACTTTTCCCTCTCATTTTCAATTTTTTTACAAATACATAATTTTTTTAAATATTTACAAGGTAATAAAATAAAATATATTGACTTAATAAATGATTATTGTGTTAAAATTGCTTCGAATGCACTTTTAAAACCACCAGAACCCCGCTGTTCTAAAAAGTATTGGCTACCAAGGGTAGAAAATACATAATTCTTTCATATAATAATTTGAGCAATAATTGTTTTTACACATATAATAGATACCCCAAGCATAAAAATTTCCCATTGCTGGTTTCCAGTTTTTAACGTACAATATCGAGGAAACCGAGTTTCACGCAGTAATTTTTTGTTCTGTTTTTTTTAACTATAAAATCGTGTTTTTTAGGAGAAAATATTTAGATTCGAGCCGCATACTAATTACAAATGAATATTTTTCAATTTCACCTACACATGAATTAGTCATTTAAACAAAAAAAAATTCATGAATGCACTCAGCTTAACTAGTTATTCGAAACGATCCTCTATATTGAAATATTCAATTTACATTTTACTTATCATTACTTCATTTTCCATCATTAAATGAATACTTATATTTTTGAACTTATACTCAGTCTTTGCAGTGGTGAAATCCGGTTCGAGTTGGCGGTATATAACATTGTTAGTATGAGAACAGACAGCAGAAGAATCTAATAGTTATAAAAAATGTAAGTATTTCAGAAAGTTTTATATTACAGGAAAGACACTTATATAGATAAACTTAAAAAGCAAAAATATTAAATATATTTTTATGTAAACAAATAAAACGAAACGTGCTACAGGAAGCGAGGACCGTCAACATTCACGTCTTTCGTGTCGTTTAGAACCATTATATTACACTACCTACACTTCGAAATGGAAGTTGATTATACTTATTCTAAAAGTTAATTATAAAAAGAACTGTCTATGTGTGTGAAATCTCGTTTTTTTCTAGGAGAAACACCTATATAAAAAAACTTAAAATTCAAAACATTTCTCTAAATATGAAATAAATCACTAGAGACATTTTCGAGGTACACCAAATATTTACTGAATGGTTATAGCCGAGCATTCTACAACACAAATGGATGAACATATTTCAACAAAATTTGGTATCTAGACTATACACCAAATGCGCTCTCAAAATTTCAAGAAAAAAAGTTTCAAAACTTCCACCAGAGGGCGCTTTTTCCAGAAGAATATTAAATTTAACACAATAAATGACCGAAACGTAATACAGGAACAATATTAACATTTATTGCCTACTTTCTGATCACCTTGTCATCTAACCCCATTAAATAAAGGTTAAGAAAATTTAACAGCACGCTTTTTGAGAGAAAAAAAGGAACAGTTCAATTTGCAAAAACAAGAAACAGATTAGGATGAAATTGCACAAGAGGAGCAGTTGCTAATCGTGCCTAGGACAATGACGTAGAGAAAGGTGCTCCATATGACTACCTTCATTCATGGAAAAATTTTTAGGTCGGTGGACAGTGTATTCAACAGCAGTTGTGATGAAGCGTTATTTAATACTTTAAGTCATTCAACGTCGCAAAACCTATTCAATACGCCAGACTTTTTAAGTCGCCCCGTAACCAGAAATCGCTTGGACGTAAAACTTGAAAACGTCTGCAAACGTTACATATTCTTACATAAAGCTTTCTTTTCTTCGCAATCATGCAAATCTCAGCATTTTTCCCTAAAACTGCCATATTTCTCTGGTTTTACATTTTATTACTCATATTTCTTGTTCTGGATTGTTAATATATTTTATGTATCCCGTTTTTGTCGTTTATTGTGTTAAATTGGTTTTTCCGGAAAAAGGGCCTTCTAGTGTACATTTTGGAATTATTTTTTTCTTTTTTTAGAAATTCCATGAGCGCATCTCCCTCATAGTCTATAGACCAAATTTCGTAGCAATCCGTTCACGTATTTGCTTTGTAGGATGCTTTTTGTGGTAGACGTTTAATTATAACCACTCTCTAAATAAGTACAAAAATAGCACGTTTAAAATTAAAATATATAGCTATTTTTTTCAAATTTGAGCTTTATAAATTAAATTTATGAACAATCTAATAAAAAATTTGTATATATAAAATCTAACCTAGTTTTTCTCAAGACAATTTTTGCATAAACTAAAAACAAATTTCCTAGACATAACATTTATTCCAATAGAACCAACAACATAAAATTAATTCTAATAAACAGTATTATTTGTTCAGAACAAAGGCAAAATCTTATGAAGTATCACGATTGCAATTAATTAGGCAGGGAATCAAATTAAATGAGTCTCAAGCAATGCGTCTCAAACATCTCGGTGAAGTTAAAAAGACATTTTTATTTGAAATGGCGTCTCATCCCACTGACTTGCTTTCTCGAGAAGTTGTTCGACTTTACGGTTCATTTTTTACTGATAAATAACCGGGCGAGTGGATATCCAGGATAATGAGGAGCGCAAATGTTTGGGAGGATAAATAGAGCCTGTCTTCGCAAGCAATCGAGTTTCCCTGAAAATATTCGACGAACAGCTCAAACTTCTCACAGTTCTGTCATTAATATCGCCACTTCAGTGATTTCGATGCTGCGTGTTTATTGACCTATAATGTGTTGAAGAAATGTTTCGGTGTATCTCATCTTGTTTTTTTATTACTAACCCATTATCTGCCAAATATATTTTAATTTTTGACAGCATAATTAATTTTTGACACATATATTGTGTGTAAGAAGTATAAACAGAAAATTGTGCAAAAGGTGTGGTTATATATCAATTAGGTTTTTTTTTGAGAATATCTTATATATTTTTTAATCTGATTAATTTATAATTTACAAAATAATAATAAAATCATTTCTATAACAACCAGGAGTGAATTCCCTAAAACTTTATCAACTACTCTCTAACAAAGATGTTGCTCCAGAGAACGTCTTGCATGGTATTGGAGTACAATAATTATTAAGTACTAACTTTTGGAGAGTATTTAGCACTTTTAATGAATCTATTGTTTCATTCTTGGCGAGTTATAAGGCGAATAGCTCTGGCGCGTGAGTAATAGCATCCGAAAATCGAATTATCTGTATTTATGAAATATATAAAGTAACATTATCTATATTTTAGATGCGCAGTCTCAAAATCCAATACCAAATTAAATATATGTGATTCATTGAATTTTATGTGATTCATCGTTTTTGAATTATTGCGTAAATTCGGTATCATGTAAACTTCTTGAAGTATAGACCAACACACTCTCAATCCTTCATTGGAATTTGTTAAAAACATGTATAGATGTAAGACAGCTACAGTTAAGCTTTGATATAGTTATTTGACGCCTTGCGAGTTTGACAATTTTTCGGTGGCACTTTTGCTGGCTACTGTCTACGCTATTGTCGTGATTCGGGCCATATTTGGCTATAAACCATTTTTTTGGAGGGGGATGACTATATATCAAAGCTGTTCCTGCCGTTAGGTGTTAAATATACTTATTTTAAACAGCTGGGCAGATTTTCTTGGATGTCTAAAACGTGGAGATTCATCGAAATCTCTATATTCCGATTTTTTAGTGAAAAGCTCTGGCATATGAGTAATAGTATCCGAAAATCGAATCTATTTCAGATGCTATACTGATTTACTTCCTCTATGCTTCATATACGAGAAAGTAGAAAAACAAAAGACTGAGAAAGTGATTGACCATTACAGTAACATCTAACTTATATATTTATTATAATATTAATATGTAATTATTATATTAAAATTATTTCATTTTATTCTAATATAAAAATGAAACCAAAAATATTATGCTCCAAATATTGCATTTCTGTTCCATTCAAATTTTAAAAAATTTCGCTTGATGTAAAAAAAATGAAGCGCAGAATACCTTCTACTTCTACTACTACACAGAGAGAGGGGAGAGAGGGAGAGAGAATGAAATTAAATATATATATGTAATAAAACTAAATATTCTGTAACTGATAAATATATATATAGAATAAAACTAAACTCTCAGGAGTAAAAAAAATTTTTTCGCCGAGTTGTGTACATAAAATTATAAATTCTTCGAATTGGGAATATGCCAGCTAATGGGTTAAGTGAGACCGATTCCTGCCAGAGATGTAAAGAAAAAAATTTCTCGAGCCTCCTCATTTCTTCCATTCATTACCTTCTTAAGAGTTAAAAGTGCAAAACAATGACAGATGGGATCAAAGAAGGTGCATTGATAGATGAATTAAAAAGTTTGCTATTAGCATAATTATAACATGTAACAAATTCGTAAAAAATTGTATTTTGTTGTAATAAATTAGTAAAAAAATTTGTAATAAATTTGTAAAAAGTATTTTATGAATTACAAATAATAAGATATTAACACTTCTGCTAACTGTAACTGGCATCTTGGCCTAGGAGTAACGTGTCTTCCAAGATCTGAGCACACCGGGTTCGAGTCCTTGTTTGGGTATGATTGTTCTTTGCCCTGTGTTCTATTTATTAGGTGTGTGACAGAGCCCACCTGTAAAAATTGATTGTGCAAGCGAGTGTGTGAGTGTCATCTTCATATGAGCTGGAAGTCAGACTTCTGCCGTCGGATGCTCAGGGACCTTTACCCTCAGACTCAGTTTCAATCCAGAGGGTTTGCCTATGGCAAATGCCATAAATAACAATTTAATAATGATTAAGTTCCCACTCAATTTCATAATGTTTATTAAACTATTACAATATTTTTAAATATCTATTATGTGTTAAATAATAACGAAAGCAACAGTACACACCACTTAGTCATAAGCAATAATAATAATAATGGTACTAAAATAAAAACTTAGTATAAAATTATTATAAATTAAGGAAAATGAGATTAAAATGTGGAAATGGATTGGTCAGTCTCCTGTCAGTTTCATAATGCCAATTAAATTATTTCAATATTAATAAGCACCGATCGTCTGTTTAAATAATAATGGGAACAAAAGTACGTGCATAAGCAATAATAAACAAGCAAGTAAAAAAATAAATATTTTTAAAAACATTTAATATACATTAAATAAATTATACATAAAAAATTTTTAACCTCAAATTATTAACAAAATTTTAGGAAAATGAAGTTGTAAGGAAAAAATAGATTGGTCATGCTCCGGTCAATTTCGTAATGCTTATTAAATTAGAAAAGTATTGATAAACGATCGTCTGCTTGAGCAATAATGAGTACAAATGTGCGTCAGCTTGGATATGAGCAATAATAAAAAAGTAAATAAAGATGTACATATTTTTAGAAAAAGGTACGAAAATAAAAAAAAAAATCAGCCTAACGTTATTAACATGAGGTAGAGTAAATGAGGCAGAGATGTGAAAATAGATAGACCATAATGTTTAAAAAGGGGATCTTATATTGTGTACTGCCTAGAGAATACTAAAAGTAAAAGTACTAGAATACTAAAAATAAAAGAACTAAAGTACTTTTTAGAAAAGGTACTGGAATAAAAAATTAGACTAACATGATTAACATGAAGTTAAAGTAAATGAAGTTGAGATGTGACAATAGATTGGTCAGAATATTTAAAAAGGAAGCTTTATATGGCTCACTGCCTAGAACTTCACAACGTTTACATCAGTCTCTATTGCGAAGTATAAGAACTTCGCAGAAGAAGAAGAAGAACAGAAGAAGAAGAAGAACAGTATATATAAGTATAAGAATAATACAATGTGCTTTTCCAACAAAGCGTCTCATATATAGCTTACACCACATAAACATAAAGCTTCAAAAATCCTTTTAAACTCCTTATATCTGAACAATTGCAATTATCGGAGAATTTTAAGTACAAAAGTTATTTGTTAGCATGGGATAATAATTCTTCTGAATACTTTGTTTTTCCTCTATATCGAGTCGCGAGAGAGTTAGAGCGAAAAGAAAATATCAAAATATTTTAATCCTCATTCAGAAAGTTTAACCTCATTTCAAACTTTACCGAGATTTTCACATTCATTTACGTATATCCTTCATCATCTCAAATGAAGAGTAAAATAAAGGTTGAAAAGAATGATTATATTGTTTCAATTAGTTAACAGCCATTCAGTTATATAGCTAGCGTAATTAGCTATGACACATATGAAACATATTGTTAAAAGCGGGCAAACGCGCGCTGAAGGAAAAAAAACATTGGCGACGCTTCAAAAGGAGCTTTACGCCAGCCGAGTTGATTTGGCGAGGGGAATATTCTGGTAGCCCCCAGACAATCCCCGGTACTTCGCAATGCTTCGCGTGCACGTTTGCTCGGCTATATAAGGGACGGGTTGCCACAAACTGCAGTTCCTCTCGGGAGAGAAGCGTCTCGTTGGACTAGCAGATTACTTTTCTCGCTTGTTATTAGTCAGCTGTGTTTACGTTTGCTGTTACCGTTGCGTTATTGAGCTCGCAGTGATTTACTGTTTACTGTGCTATACGATATCTATTTTGCAGTCTGTGCTTATTGTGCGTAAGTCTTGCATTTACTCTGTAAGTGACTGTTGACTGCTGGATTGTGTTTATCTGAAGTTTTACTTTATTAAGTCATCCTGTAAAATATCTGTAAATAAATTTTTTTGTGCTGTTCTCAAGTAAAGTCCATTCAATCCGAACCTGCTACGCTAAAAACGTAACAATATGAATTATTGGAATCTTTATGATAAATATGTATATGAAGTATATGAGATGTAATATAACATTTTTCTGAGACTATATTTACAAAATTTTCGCACCAGATAATTGTGCTAATCACCTTACATGGAACAACTTGTATTTATCTGTTTATAAAATTTTCCTCAATAATAATTGTAATGCAATTTTAAACGTCTCTCAGTATTAAAGAAAATGATAATACAAATTCCTCAATGTTTGTTTTAAATTTCTTATAAAGAAATGACGCAATTAAATATATGAGTAGCACGATTTCGATTGCATATTTTTTTCATTCGTCACATTTTCTTGGAAGTTGCTGTATACGTAACTCTATTAACGCGAGATTGGTTTTGAGTCTACAGTAAAAATTTTCTTCAATTTTGAAAAATGATTCATTATCGATTCATTAGTCAGCATGAATCCGCTGCTATCATTATACCAGTTGCCCTGGATACCAAGCAAAATCCACTTCCTCTCAACGTGAAAACATTGTAATGATACCTATTAGACGTAATTTCTGTTTTGTGACGCTGTAATATTAAGTTGATGAATCAACTAAGGTTTTTTAAAGGATTATTTAATGCATAATGGGATCACCCCAATTCGCAATCACATGATGAACGTAAATATAAAAAATATCTAACACCTTACTGTACAATATTTCAAATTTTGTTGGTCTTTTGAATCCATGCCACTTTTATTTTATATTTAGTTGGCTTTTCAATTGAAGTGGTACTGCGTATTTGATAAGTATCAAATGTAAGAAATAAATATCACCATTCATAGCACCATATGACTATAATTTGTCTCAAAAGGTTGAAAGAGAAAGGTTGAAAAATTGAACCTTTCTCTCATTTTAAATATATTTTATTGATAAAGTTTTTCTTGTTTTTTTTTCTTTTTATAGTTATTATTCTACAAGGAAGGTTTGAAAAAATGTTAAACGATTTAACGCATTTAAAGAATTAAATAATTGTGGTTTGATTACTTTCAATGATAAAATTTTTGTTACTTTTATTCTAAACCAGAAGTTCCAAATACTCCTAAGATATCGCTATTTTCTTTACAGGGTTGTCGTAAGATAATTTATTATTTTCATGGATTCATTTACATTTTAAATTCAATTTCCTAAATCGTAAAAAAAATTCCATAATCTTTATTACGACTCGTTTAGATTTATTTTTAAAATGATAAATTCGATAGTTTTGGATATATTCGAATTCATATAAAAGCCAAGATTCTATCTACATCCATTGCTGCAGAATAAACATATTAATAAAGAATTCTTTTATTGTAAAACAACTTGCAATGAACTTTCTGGTTATTGGTTAAGAAAAACCGAATATTTTTTCCCAAAGCGCTAAAGTTTATAGAATTTCAACCCAGTTTGCTATTTTGTATTGGAATTAAGCTTAACTGAGCATTGCTATTGTTAAGTATAATCATACCGGCTTCCAAATATTTGAATTCCAGTTTCCTCAAGTCAATCTGTTTGTCGATAGGAGAAAGTTAGTTATCAACAAACCCATCCATTCTACTCAGTATTGTATTGCTTTTTCATATCAGTTTTTAACGTTTTCTGCTTGTTTACAACAATATTTATTGGTTCAATCAAATTAAAGTTCAGTGACAAGTAATGAAATTGATTTCTTGGGACATTCTTATTTCTTGTTCTTTTACAAGTTTAAAGGCAGAGTTCTTCTAAATTTAATTAAATAATTTTTCTTCAATCTAAAATGTCTATAATTGATTTTAAATTCTGCAAACACAACTGACTGTTTCTCAAAAAGAACTGATTGAAGCATAGGAAAAAATCAGGATTTAACAAGAGTCTCACAGAAACTTTGTTTAAATAAGAGCGCCTTGAAAAATGTCTGAATTCAATATGAATGTTTCATAAAAAGTCTAGATTAAAAAAAGGGCATATTTTTATGTATCTAGATTCAACAAGGGAGCCTTGGAAAATAGTCTAGATTCATCATGAACACCGTGTAAAATTTCTAGTTGTAACAGAGTATCTTGAATATTATCTGGATTAAAAAGAAAAGAAAACTTTGAAAATATTCTAATTTGTATCTTGAGGAATACCTATATAAGGATCTTGGAAAAAATATTTGGATTTAGCAAGAATGTTTTGATTAATGCCTGTATTCAATAATGAAGCCTTGTAAAAATTCTGGAATTAAAAGAATATTTGAAGACGTCTGCATTCAACAAGAAAGCCTTGGAAAATGTCTAGATTCAGTAAGAACACCTGAAGAGTATCTATATTTAGAAATAGGACCTTTAAGAGCATGTTTATTCAAGAACAGATTCTTTGTAAATACCTGGATCATTACGGATGCTTTTTCAAAAGTCGGGTTGCAGTAATGACACTTTATGGTATATCTAAATTCAACAATGGAGTCTTGGAAAAAATCTAGATAGAATAATAAGACATAGATAAATATTTGAATTTAATAAGAAGGTTTGGATTTAAGAATTTAACCTTGGCAACTATCTGGATTTAAAAAAAGAATATTTGAAAATATATGGGTTCAACAAGAGAGCTTTGGAAAATGTGTATGTTCAGCAAGAACACTTGAAAATTATATAGATTTAGCAAGAGTGTTTTGAAGAATCTTAGGATCAAGAATAGAGCCTCGAAAAATATCTAATTATAATAAGAGAAATTGTCTGGATTCGACAAGAGACTCATAAAAAACGTATTGATTCAATAATAGAACCTTGGTGAATATTTGGATCAATTCGGATGTTTGTTTGTTTTTTAATCTGGATTCAAGGATCAACAAAGACGCTGTAAATTATTAAAATTAAATTCTTGCTGATTTCTTGATTAAACAATAATTTTTCTGATAGTGAAGATTGTAGCCTGGGTGAAATGACTCGAAGACTCAGGTTGTTTTTTATCTGGTTTATTGGCAAGATCAACAAAAGGCACATGTTTACGCCATAGTGTAGCAGGCCTTGAGAACTACACATAAAATTTCGCTGGAGGGAGCAGGGATCACACTCCCCCTCGTACCAGGGTCAAGTTCTCTTCTTCTGTTGAAAAAAATATACTAACATCAACAATCAGATCACGTTATGTTTACATGATAGGCAGCTGGCACCGCTCAAAAAGACGACGTGGGTTATTGAATTCTTAACAGACGCTTTATAAAATATCTAGATCCAACAAGAGAGCCTAGAAATGGTTTAGATTCAATAATGGCACTTTGCAAAATGTTTAGATTCAACAAGAGCACAATAAATTTAAAAATATATATATTTGAGAACCAATGATTTTAAAACATTTACTTTTTCTTAATAATGAACAATAAAGAATAACTGCAGACGAAATCACGTTTCATATAAAAAATTTATTTTCCTTTTTTTTAATTAAGCAATCTGATTCGAAGACAATAGAACGCCCGCTTGAATTATTCTTCACGGGGCTAAGAAAAAGAAGGTCACAGCCGTACGTTCTGCCCCTGCACTGTTCATGATTTCGAAAAAGTAACGGTAGCTTCTTTCTCAAACTTTGCGCAACACGTGTCTGTATGCATAAAGTTACAATGGTGCTGTAAATTTACTCGTGAGTAAATAGGCGAGAGTTATTTTCAAAGGAAGCTGAAGAATAAAAAAGGAAAAAGCAAATGTTGTAAGCATTAAGTGGCTACTGCAGTTGAAAAGTGGAATCTGAGTTGATGGGCTAAATCTGGGCCATGAGGGCAATTTTGATTTGAATTTATGTAAGGAGGTTTATGGCCTTCTGAAGAAATATATTATGCTCAGTATATTTTATTAAAGTAGGTGACAACATTCAAAAATCGAATTTTGGCGAAAATATAATTTTTTAATTAAATATTTTTAATGTTTGAACAGTTTACCTTATAAAACAGCTTGCATTTTGTTTCTAAGGCCATGTTTGGAAAGTTGCATAGATTTTTATAGTAGTGTTTATGTATTTTCAATGGTATTTCACTCCCTTCAAATGCTATTTAGTCAAATTCTAATTTTTAGTGGAATATTTTTACTAAAAACCTCATAAATTAAAATCTAAAATATATTTTTCGTTTAGATTAGGTATAATTTCACAATATCTTTTGAAGTTCCTGAATTACTGTTTGTGTACTATAATATGTTCAGAAATTACCGTGGAAAAATAACAAAATGCTGCTTTTTTTTTATTAATGAAAAATGGAATCAAAATTTCAAAGCTATCGCCCCTAGATACGCATCCCCAATTTCTAAAACATGTATGCGCCAAATTTGGTAACTTTCTGTCAAATAGTCTAGCCTGCATAGCTCCAACACACATTCTTTATTTTGTCTTTATTATATATTAAGATTTCTACTTGCTTTATATTCATTGTAATGTATTCAGTATTGATTACTATTTGTGTTGTATATTTGTAATGGTTTTTGAATGCTTTATTGAGCGAAATAAATACTGGCATGCATGAATGTTCCAAAAGTTATTTATCTAGCTTTTTGTCTTATAAAATAATCGTATCCCCAGGGGGAGGCACTTCGAAATGAGGATGAGATGCTTCCGAAATTGTGGTCAGATCTCGGCACCCTGGTCGGTACTTCCTGTAGGAAGGGTTTTACCATGGCCGTTGATGGCCTTCAGGATTCAACCACTGTTTCCACCAGAGTTGTTGTTACAGCGGTCCGGTCATTCAGTTTTATGGTTTAAATTCGTGTGCCTGCCGGGGGGGGATATATTAAATAATAGTCTGATACAATATATTTAATAATCGTATCCCCCGAGGGATAGGAGTGTTTAATCTTAATTCCCTCGAGAGTTGGTTTTGCACTTTTGTGTTGGGTGGGGTGACTTTGTGGTGGCCGATTGTTTAATCCGTATGGCTTCGGGGTTGGAGTATTAGTATGCCTATCCCCAGGGGGGACTTCGAAATGAGAATGAGAGGTTTCCGGAAAGGTGGTTGTATCTCGTCACCCTGGAAGGTACGCTAATAGCAGGAATGAGGCTCCTCTCATCGATGACTGGACGTACTTTCTACGGGAAAGGTTCTACCGTAACCGGTGATGTCCTTATGACTCAACCGCAGTTTCCACAAGTGTTGTTGTTGCTTTGGTCTGGTCGTTCAGTTTTATGGCCTATGAGCGGATCAGAGACTAAACAGTAATCATGGCATCTTTTATTCAAATATACAGATTTGCTGTCAGCAGATTTCATTAAAATTACGAAAGAAATCACAAAATTGTGTTTAAAGGTTATGTAGTAAATTTCATGCGTTTAATTGAAAGCATTTATTATTATCATATTCACAGACACAGGGACAAACATAAGTTCAAAAATGTATCCTTCACATACAGAAAAGTTTGAAACGTGGAAACTCGACAAAATCTCGAATTCGGATTCTTGACGCTTACTATACATTCTTTTTGTGTATTTCATGTACTAGAAAGTAAAAAAAAATACTTCACTGCGTGTAACACAATTGTCTGTTATTTATTGAATTCTTGGACTCCGTTCTGAACAGAATAACATCCGCAATTGAATTTCTTACTTCTTTGATGATATTTTTTTCCCGAAATGTAGCAGGTCAACCATTAATCAAAAAGAAGCTCGCTTTTATCGATTTTTGAAAAGGAACGATTATTCTTTCCGTTATCGGCATTATAAATAATACATCAGTTTTTCGAAACTTCAATCATTCATCAATGGTTAAGATTTTTTTTAAGAACTACCAAATAAAACTAGTAACATAAAATTTTATAAACCAGTAATACAATTTTTTAACCAGTTATACAATTTCCTTGATAACAAGTAATTTAGTTTTTTAAGTCAAATCCTACTGATGTCAAAAAGAAAATTTTTGTTTTAGTTACTTTTTCTTAAATACTTATAATTGATATTATTATTTTTTTTAAATATTGATTTTTGCAAGAATTGAATTCGCTTTCCTAACCTTAATACTGAAAAAAAATACTGAATTCCTCGCATGTTACCGATTGAACTACTGCCTGTTGATTTCAAATTTCATTACAAACTGCTGAAACTCTATTTAAAGCATTAAAAATGAATTAAATTTAATGAATGAATGAATGAATGAATATTTGAAAAAACTGTATTATCATCGAGTGTCATCCCCCACAAGTTCAAAAAAAATGTACTTGAATTTGATTGGATGAATAGAAAGCATTTTGTTAACGATTGAAAATTTGAGCAAGAGATATTTAAGATGAGTGTGAACTAATAGTAAGAATAGAATAAAAATCTACCTTTCTCATTCAGTTTGAAATTCTGCTTAAAGAGGCATAGTAATTCTTAAAAATATTTATAACAGCATATAAAACTAGTGTGAGTAGTCTTCCCAACACTTTCTTGCATATTCATTAATATCCAGAATTATTATCCAGAAAAGTAATAATAACTCCACTAATAGAAAATAATATAACAAATAAAACATAATAGAAAAACTCCACAGTGAGTCTTCACGTTTCAGACTTCAGACAGAAATATTCATCTTTGAAATTATGTCCGTCTGTCTATATATGATCACGATCATTCAAAAATGTTTAGAACTAGATGGATGAAATCTGGTCTACTCCAAATTCACAGATTTCTAACTGAGATTTTTTTAAATCCATTCAAAGGTAGTCTGTCAATCTGGTTGTCAAAATACAAGTAGCTACAAATTTAACATCTAAAGTGCAAATCTGTCTCGAATCTAGAGACTAATCAGAAGGATGGTTAATCGTCAGTCGGTTTATATATTTGCGTGCTTATAAACATTGACAACAAATTAACATTATAACATTGACAGCAAATAAATGAAATTTCATATAGGAACTTATGACGTCAAGAATGTAGATTTGTGTCAAATTTTCTTTTCAGTTTTATGGTGAAAAAAAGGACCAATATAAAATATTGTTGTTTCTTTTTTTCTTTTTTTTTGACACTTGTATAAACCGCATACCAGCGACTCATAGCCAAAGAAAAGAAAGATCATTTGTTGATCATCTTTTCCATAATAATTGTTCACGAATAATATACAATTAGTAATACACATTTACCTAATTTATTTACTCTTATACCAAAAACATAAGTTTCATGTGCAGGATAAAAAAATCTTTACAATCATGGAATTCACAGCCTTGTCATCCATAACGTTATGTGTTGATGGAAAAGAAGATAAAACCCTTAAGAGTGTACACGCTAAAGTTTAGGGCAGACCACATCCATAGATTTAAGTTTAAAGCAATGAAACGAATTATTTCTTTGCTGTATTATACCTATGTTGTTGGTGTTGTTACTTTGGGAATTTTTCAAGCTCACGGTCAAATCTGTCAGGGATTTAAGCTGAATGAACGTCTCTTGTTTTTCAGTAGTGCCAACTAAGGCCAAGGTAATAGCACTTTGCTACACACACTTCTGAAACCTTTTCTATGGGGTGGATTTCATTCATGCAATTCATTCATTCACCCATAGAATGTAATTTAGATCTGGAATACAGCAGGATCACCTCCGAACCATTACCCTCAATGGTATTATTCTCTTCATGGAGGGCTTTGTGACCAAGACATTGTTAGCTAGAGCCAACCATTACACACGCACATGGAGAGTCTTCGGCTGACGAGTTCGAACTCGCTTCACAAGGAATGAGAGCCGAACGTCCTAACAACCAGGCTATCCCGGCTTCATATTATGCCTCTAAATTATTTAAAAATATCGTTAGAATTTTGATTAATATTTAATTAGAAACTTGATAAAGATTTCGAAAAGTCTTATTTTACTGTGCGCTTACCTTATAAAATGGATTTAGGGATTTAATTTTAACTGCAGAAAGATTTGAAACTTAAAACTTGCTGAAATTCAATGCTAGATCTTACCTTTTGTTTTAGTTACACCTCACATAATGAATGCTTATTATATAAGCGAGACAAAAATTTCTAAAAAATAATTACTCAACAAGTGATGTTTTGCAAAATGAGAAACAAGACGGCATTGTGACGTACTGAATTAGGCTTTATCAATCCGTATTGAGTGCTTTTTTTCAAGAGAATCATTATACCCTTATGGAAGAAGTTTCAGTCGAATAGCGTTGTCGAATGCGAATATCTGGTGTTTGAATAATTTCTTGAAGAACTTTGATCGACGAAATTGCTTCTGTGGCCAAGGTAATGGGACTAGAGGTGGGCAACAACAGAATCGATGAACTGATGGAAGAACATAATTAGAACTGTCAACAAACTTGTGAAGCTGCATTCGGTATCACAGCAGAAAGCTGCGGAGGAGACTTAAAAGAGTAGCATCCTTACAATAAAGTATGATGAATAATTTTATTTTAATTTTCACCAAAGATATGTTTTTTTTTCACACCTTTCTTTTAAATAAAAAACATTCACTGATAATGCTTTTTTTGATAATGCTTTTTGATAATGCTTTTTTTCTGAATTGAGCACCTTGTTATGTTTTACATGGATACCTGTAAGAAGAAGAAAATATGTTGAACTTAATGAGTGTTTCGTATTTCGAGTAAAATTAGGGAACGAATTTCACTCTTTAAACTAGTTTCCACAATGATTTAAATTTATTATTTGAGCATGGAATTTTTTAAACTTTTATTAATTTCAAATGTTGTGATACTTCTGATAAGGAAATAACTACTTCACTATGCAGAGATTCATATTTGAAACAATCCGATTTTTTTATAGTATTAATTATTTTTGAAAAAAATTAACAATCAATTAACAAAACTATCTACTAACTACTAATTAAATAAATTATTTACTAACTACTAATTAACTTAACTTTTTACTAACTAATAATTAAATAGGTTGTTTACTAAACTATGAATTCACTGCAGTATTTGCTAACTAATAATTAAATAGGAATGAATTCACTGAACTATTTGCTAACTAATAATTAAATAAGTTGTTTACTAAGCTATAAATTCACTGCAGTATTTGCTAACTAATAATTAAATAAGTTGTTTACTAAGCTATAAATTCACTGAACTATTTACTAACTAATAATTAAATAAGTTGTTTACTAAGCTATTAATTCACTGAACTATTTACTAATTATTAATTAAATAAGTTTTTTACTAAACTACAAATTAATAGAACTATTTACTACCTATTAAATAATTAAACCATTTTTACAAACTAATTACTAAACTATTAATTAATTAAACTACATTTTTGATCTAAAGGGCAAAAAATTAAGCAAAGAAATCTCAGTAATTTAATAAGTGATCTTAATCAATTAAACTTATTTTGAAAATTGGATCCTGAATTAACATATTAAATACGCTTCGATATACCTTTATGACCTGTTTTTTGAAACATTTAAATTAATCCAGTGTAGAATTCATTTAAGTGCATACGAATACAAGCGTCATTTTTCTACTGTTCCGATTCTGCTTGTGCAATGAGTCTTTCACTGCGACCGTTAGATGTTCTACTTGTGAAAGATGCAGAAAGAGTTCCAGTAACCGAGTTCTCATTTTCACTTTTATTTTCCTTTCTTTACCATAAGGTCTCTTTTCAATTTTTGCATCCACTATTTTTATGCAGCAAATTTAACCTGCTCTGGAAGAATGGAAAGATGTCCAAGTTTTATCAGTTTTGTTTTTGTAATGAGAAATTGCAAAAAGTTGGCAAACGATTTCTGAAATAAAAACGAGGTCATATTTGTTTTGAACAGATTTTTTTTTTTTACTTCTGCAAAAAAGTGTATTAATAAGAAAGTGTAACATATAAAAATTAAAAAAACTCAATCGTACAAAACTGCTAAGTATCTGAGTGAATCTTAACAAAATGGTTAAGCATCTGAGTTAACAACTCGTTGATATCTTTAACATCTCCGTCTAGCATTGTGATAAATCTTTAACTCTTTACTTTTACCTTCGATTTGGTAGTAAAATCTTTATTTCTGGATCTGTTAGTCTCTGTAGCTATTAAGTAGTATTTAATGATTATGTCAATAGCTTTTTTTAATCTAATATATAATATTTAGCATTATTCTATACCGCATTAATTAAATTATAGTGCTTGACCTGAAATCATATTAGGCTTAAATTGTTAATAATCAACGAATACAAAATCTTGTAGTTTCCTGTTTCTTTAAGAAATTTTTGAGCAAATGAATTACTTACACTTTAAAGAAAATTAGAAAATATTGAGTTCTGTAAAGATTTAGTAATAGTTCGCACAGACGCAAGAAGCGCTCACCTCGTGCTTCAAGACTTCTTTGGCATCAAAATCCATTCAACGTTCATCATAAAGAATTATTACATGCAGCAATAACATCAATCTTAAATATTTTTGTTAGAATTTTAGCAAAGCAATAAAATTTATTTTCGAAAACAATAGAAGTAAAGCATTTTTTAATTTTTTTTTCAAAATGCAAGAAAATGTATACAGTTACTAAATTATTGTCATTAAAATTGCAACTTTTAAATTTAAATTTATTGTAAAGACCAGCTATGCGCAATTATATTTTCGGAAGTTATTGCAGAAAAATGCGGAAATGTAAAGAAATAGGGAAAATTAAGCACATGTTTAATTATGTCTACCAAAAAGAAATTCTCATTGCAGAAACACTGTAAACAGTATAATACAATCATTAAAACTATAAACGAATATTTCGGAGTTGCGCTTCTAACAATCCAAAATTATTAAAACAAAGACTCATAACGTATTTTTTAAAGTAAAATTGACATTCCTTTTTGCATTATATTAGAGAAAACGTGAAAGTAAATGAATTATTTTTATTTAAAAGGCTTGAATGGATTAAATTGCTTGAACAAAATTTAAATAATGGAAAGACGGCGCCATAGTGTATGTTATTAGTTAAAATGCTCATGTGCACTATATAGAAGATGTTTAACAATTACGTATTCAGAAATGGAATTATTTTGCGTATGCATTTAGATTTCTAGTGAGATTGTAACATTATATAAATTGATGTCTCAGCATAAAACGTATTGCTCCATGATTGAATTATAATCTCTAAGATTTCCTTGATTATAATATCTGGGATTAAATTTTAAATTAAATTTTGTGAACCGAAATTATCATTTCTTAAAACTTGATGTCTAAACTTCTTCCCAATTTTCTTTCTCTATAAAACCTTTCTACACTCATTCAACACAAAAAAAATATATTCTCGAAAAATAATTCTTTCGTTCACAGCTAACTCATTTACATCCTTTCGAAAGTTATGTCTTTGCTAATACTTAATTTCCTTTGTCAAGAAAACAGATGATGATTTCATAATCGTCTGCGCATTTCGGCTGCGCATGCGCATCTCTCATTCCAACGAAGTTGGTTTCGATCTTTTCGCACGCGCCTTCGTTTTTCTCAACGAAACACATTGCCTCCTTATCAAAGCCACGTGACAAGGCAACTTTATCTGAGCTGTAAACTAATATTATGACGGGTGCTTAAAAAGATTTTTGAAAGATCTGTTTAAAAAATATTTTTCATGTCCTGTTGATGTCTATATGGAAATGGCGCATTAAATAAAAGTGCTGGCGTTTAAAATTAAAAGAAACTCTCTATGTAAAACATTTCTTAGCTTAAAATAGAATAAGGATTATTTCATTTAAGAACTATGAAAAATAACGTTAATGCTTGCTATTTAAAAACTAAATGGCGATTTATTAAATCTGCTATTTATTTTTAATTAGGGATTAGGGAGAGAAATTAGGACAATTTATTTCAGAATCCAAGAGCGAAAGAGGAAAAAATCCCATCTGTTAATAGGAATTTAAATATCCTTGCGATTAAGAGCTTAATGCATTTGAACTTCTTATGCCCATAAAATTAACAAATAAAATATTTTTATATTAAAAAAATGATTTAAATTTTATGATTTGAAATCCTAAAATATCTTTAAAGGGCGACAAAATTTAGTGTAAAAAATTTAAAATTGGCAAATAATGTTGTCTGACATAATGTTGCCTTAATGAATATAAAAATCTTTGTTGTCTGTTGTTGTCTTAATGAATATCAAAATCTTTGATTAACCTAAGCGACCTAAATAATATATGAAAAATCAATTTTCATTCTGTGAAGATGTGTAGTTGTAATATTAGAAATGGAATATCAAAAACTTTAAGTATTCCGAAACTTTAAGTAATACAAGATTAGAATTTGCCACCATTACAGTAAAGTGTTGGCAACCCTAAATTAAAAAAACATTTAACAACTGATAGTTAAAGATTAATAAAAAATGCACAGTAGAATAACGTGTTTTAGTTGCTGAATAATATTTTATAAGTAATGATTGCTTGCGGTTAAAGTTCAAAAATTTGAGAATTGGCCTCCTAGATCGTGTGATTTAACACCATTGGATTTCGTTTTATGGGATAATTCGAAGTCTAAGGTCTATGATAGCAAGGCGCGTGCACTGAAGGAGGAAAGTCAACGCTGTATTAACGAAATGCAGCTACATTTATGCAAAATGGGCAAGGAAAATTTCGACAAAGGAGTTCGTATGTCCCAGAAAAGTCACAGAGGCCATTTGAATTATGTATTGTTCTGTGTATAATCCTATTCTGTATACTTAACGATTCAATAAAAATATAAAGAATTAAGGGAAGTGTGTTTTTTATTCAATTCAAATCTTGCGTTATAACGTTATTAGGTAGTGTAGCGCTTTATTTTTACTAACCGTAAAATATTAGCCATCAAACGTTTTTTAAATAGGGATGCCAAAATGTTAACGCACCAATGGTGGATAGTTTAAATCTTGAGTTAATTTCGGGATATCCTTTACTTT
Organism: Argiope argentata; assembly: GCA_026289955.1. Classification (NCBI taxonomy): domain Eukaryota; kingdom Metazoa; phylum Arthropoda; class Arachnida; order Araneae; family Araneidae; genus Argiope; species Argiope argentata. Next base: position 591,757 of record JAOUZG010045065.1, on the reverse strand, counting down.
GATATAGTCAGGAAGACACATTAAAGTGATCATGTTGTTATATCTTGAATGTGTTGTCTTTAACAATTTAAGTTAAGACTCATAACCCTAAACTACCAGTTGTCAAATGTTTTTAATAGGGTTTTTAATAGATTATAAAGTGTCTTAAAGTTTTCGACCAAGTAAAAACTTGGTCGAAAACTTTAAGACACTTTATTATGATGCACAGTTTCGTATAATTTAAACAACAAGAATCTAAAAAAAAACTAAATTATTTGCGGCATGATTTTACTTAAATAATAATGCAACTGTATTTAAAACATCAAACAAATTTGGTGTATGAATATAATGAATTTTTAAATCCATAAATAGGTTCAGAGATAATCAATTGAGTGTAATGCAAATATTGATTATAGTTCTAGGTGCCAACGATCTGGCACAGGGGTAGCGCGTCTTCCCGTGTTTCCTGACTCGGCATGGTTGTTCTTCATCTGTTCTCTCTATGAGATGCGTGAATGTGTTTCCCTGTAAAAAAGGGGCTGCGCAAGCGAATGTGATGTGTGAGTAATTAAGACGTTCTCTTGGCTCTAGTTGGCGCTACTTGCAAGTTTACTACATCAAGTTTGTCCATGGCAAGTATCATTAGAAACGTCAACAACAATAGTTCTAGGTTTAATTAAAACACAAACACACTGGAATAGCTAATACTCAATATGATTAAAATTAACTACAAATCTCAACTTGACAAGCAGAAAATAAACACTAATCCTCCATTTCTGATTGGTGGATTCTATGTTAATTTGCAGAATTTACTCTTCAGAAAATATCCGATTACTTTCGCCATTAAATTTTGTATATCTTTCGAAGAAATTTTAACTGCATTTTCTAATATTAACCATTCACATTTCAAGAAAAGGCACATAGCTATGAGAGCGCATGCTCCAATGTGCATATTCTTCAAAGGAAAAATATTTCCACATGCTAAAAAAGCAAAGAACACAATGACCACTGAGGCCGCCAGTAGCCATTGTCCAAAGACAGTTTGCTTATCGATGAGAGTCATTCATCACAAAAAGCTTCATCCTGGATCTTGATAAATCGTGTTCTTATTGATATACCGGCAAATATATTTAATCCATTCTTGAAAATTGCTCTCTTTATTAGAAAAGGAAATAATCAGGTTAATATTTCGACCTCATAAGGGGAAATGGCAACAAAACAGAGATAAATAAAACTCCCTATCTCCTAAAGTGGACAGTGATATTGGTTTAGTTTGAGCAGACCCATTAGATTCCCAAATCATCCTGATTTTTAAATCTTAAATCTGTTTCTCTCTCTATTATCCTGATCTAATTCCCAATTTTTTAATTAATTAATTAAACGTACTCTCTATAAAACTGTTCACTTCAGTATTTTCATGCGCTCCATGAAAAGAGATGAAACAACATTCTTTTAAGAAACTTAAATTTCTTCATACATCTACTGAAGGAAGTAAAATCTACTGAAGGGAAAATTCGGTCTCTTTTGCTCTTTTTCACTTGTATCGCGATGTAAACGGACATTAATTTGCAAATCGTTTTTTTTTTGTGCCTAATCCTGTCTTGTTTCCTAAATGAAATAAATTTAAATTTTAAAGCTTCTTCTATTCGGTCAAACTTTATTCTAAATTACGTTTACATACATTTATGTTTTATGTGAAGGAAGAGGAGTCCTTTTAAAACATGTGAGGCAGTGTAAAATGTTAAACAGTGTGTATGTGTGATAAGATCATTTCCAGAAATCTTTAGAAAACAATTCCTACAATGACTTTGTTAGATCAAGAATAAAGAGACAAAGCAGATTTATCTTTTAGGTATTTGGCCCAAATTTCAATAGCTTGAAAATATAGCGGTATCATGACCATGTATCAAAATTTCATCCATAATGCAGTTTTATTTTCAGTTATGTTTCTCGCAAACTAAGAGTTAAATAGGCATGATACGAAAAACTAACGTTTTGGAGTTAGAGAGATATAACTTGAAGATATGTATCAAAATATCTACATGTAGTTTCTTACATAATCATATTATTTTTTCTATGTATATATTTTACACGAGAAGTCATATCAGACTCTCCGACCTGCCCGTAGGCACAAGGAATAAAAAATAAAATTGAATGACCGGACCTCCGCAACAGCAACACTGGCGTGAACTGTGATCGAGTCCTAAGGGCCCTTACCGACCACGGTACACCCCTTCCAGCAGGGCGTACGTCCCAACATTGATGGGAAGGACCTAACACCCACCTATTAGTGTACTCTCCAGGGTGGCGAGATACAACCGTCATGATAGAAATATTTCGTCCTCATTTCAAGTTATCCCCCGGAGAGATCTTATACGAGAAAGAAAAATGAAGAAATCCCAAAACAACTTTGCTAAAAATAAATATTATGAATTTGGTGTAATAAAATTCAAAAAACTGTCGCTGCAATCAAGACTTCTTTTTTTTCTATTCTGAATGACATATTTTTTCTTTCATAAAGATTTGATATTTAAGTATTAGAATTATTTAAATGGAAGCTAACTTTATTAAAATTTTCAAAATTAATTACCTTGGTCTCTAAAGGGAAATAAAGTCTGAAAGCAAGTGAAACCAAAAACTTCCGCAAAATTTAACAGTAACTCTAGAGACGTTACTACTTATATGCTTTGATGTAGCCGACATAAAGAGGAAGCTCCCATGCCATATGCAAGGATTAGGCAATTATCTGTCACTTGAGGGTTCTAATTACTCAAAATGCCTTTCGGTTGAGGTCAGTGCACTTTTCCGACAACAATAAATTAATTTGGCGTAATTAGCATGTTAATAAATTACTTAGCACCTGTCGTTGTAAAGCAGTAGCATGTCACCGGAATGCTTCCCGTTTCCAATATTGTGGAACATGTCCCCACTTACGTGATTGCATTCCTCTATTATGGAGTAAAGTTCCGTCGGATATAGCTCATTAAAAAGATTTTTTATCTTTTTCTATGGCAATGCATTCATATTATGTGAAACATGCAATTTTCGAATGGTGTTCCTTCGTCTCTCTCCACCCTACATAAAGAGAAAAACAAAATAATTGAAAAACTTTTGCAACAGAGAATTTTAATGTTATGAATTATATTTTAATGGGATAGAAGTCATTTGGGATTAAGTAGTTGTTGATAAAAGCAGTGAAAGTGCTTTCAGTATGAGTACCTCTCCCCGATTTGCGTTTATTATTTTGGGTTCAAAACTGGATACATATGTCCCATTTTGATGTCCAGATTACATAACAAATTTTAGTTATCTAGATTACTATGTCTTTTACAAACTGACAAACTCTCAACCAGATGACAGATTTGGTCTAAGATTTGTCTAACGTTTTGATGGTTAAACTACATGCCAGATGTTATCTACTCAGCTCGTAGTAGCTTACTAATGTTTATTTTTTTAAACTTTACATATGTTTTTAATACTTGATATAAGGCTACAATTTTTGAAGTCAAGACTGTACGACAAATTTTAGCTTCCTAGTTTCCCCAACTAACAAGCAGGTGGTAAGAACAGATCTATAAACCAGATGACAGATTTGGCTTGAAATTTGTTTAAAGTTTTGATGATTAAACTACATGCCAGAAGTTATCTACTCAGCTCGTAGTAGCTTACTAAGGCTTATTTTTTTAAAACTTTATTTATGGTTTCAAAACTTGATTTAAGGCTACAATTTTGAAGTCAAGACTGCATGACAAACTTTAGTTTCCTAGTTTCCCCAACTAACAAACAGTTAGATGGCAAATATATAAACCAGATGACAGATTTGTTCTGAAATTTGTTTACAGTTTTGATGATTAAACTACATGCCAGAAGTTATCTATTCAGGTCATTGGCATTTTTTACCAATACTTACCATTTTTTAACTTTATTTATGGTTTCAAAACTTGATATGAGGCGCAATTTTGATGCCAAGACTAAGTGACAAATTTTGGTTTTCCAGTTCGATCAACTGACAAGCAGTTAGAT
>JAOUZG010045065.1:571660-587745 GCA_026289955.1 Argiope argentata | reverse complement strand
TCAACTGACAAGCAGTTAGATGCCAGATGTGTCAATCAGGTGACAGATTTGTCCTGAAATTTGTTTAGTTTTAATGATTAAACTGCATGCCAGAAGTTATCTACTTAGATCGTGGTAATTTTTACTTATTCTTTTTTTTTTTTACTTTTTTATAAACAATTATTATTTGGGTTTTACTATGATATTATTTAATTTTCTTACCTTATTTATGAAATAAAAAATAAATTCATATTTAAAATTTTGATGACAAGTTGTAGTTTTCTAGTTTGACCAACTGGCAAGTAGTTAGATGGTTGATCTCTCAACCAGATGGCAGATTTAACCGGAAATTTGAGTAACAATTTTCATAATTGAACTACATGCCAGAATTCAAGTATTCAGTTCGTGGCATTTTTTATTAATTCTTATACTTTTTTTTACTTTGTTTATAGGGAGTTATTATTTGAATTTTTGTTATAGCTTAATGATGAGGTTTACATGAGGTTTTTGTGCCGGACTGTTTACCATGCCACTTAAATAATCTGCGCACATGATAACATGAAATTTGTAATAGCAGATTTCCATTAACTTTTTTTTTATTTTCCATTATTTTTACCCCATAATAATCTTGTCCTGTTTCATCAAATGCATCAGTTCTCAAAAGAATTAGTCAAATTGCCTCACAGAAAGCGTAATAAATTCCTTTTTACGAACAATACTCACAGTTACAGTACTCACTCTCAGGAAAAACCAGTAATTTTAAATAAATCCTAGTCAATAAGTTGAAAGCTGTCTCAGGTTTTTGCATTTTAAGTGCATTATTTACTTTTGTATTAACTTATTTTCTTGTAGAATGAAGATAAACGTCAAGTGAAATTGCAGGGATGGAAATAGCGCTCAACAACCTCCGAGTTCTCCGAAATCGAAAGCGGTGCCACCACTTTCTCAGTGTGAGTGTCCCCCTTTTCTTCGACCCTTGTGCTCAGCGGCCTGAACGAAACCTGTTGCTGGGAGAGGGGTGCTCCACCCCAAACGATAACCTCCTTGGCCTAGAAACTGGCAGCACTCGCTTTGTTCCAAGGATCAACGTGTCCTGGTTCACAGCAGACAATGACGACAATCGGATTTGGCGGAACAAAAAAATCTTTCTCTGCTGAAATCGAACGTCCTCCGCAAGGGGGGGGGGGAGGAGTGACCTGAAACAAGTTGGGCAAACTATCGTCTGTAGTATGACACCCAAACTCAGAGATAAGTCTAGAACTGTTGTGTTTAGAAAGTGGAAACTGTTTGCCACATAATACATTTTAGGCTTTCCTGTGATTGCGGAGTGCCAAAATAAATCGAAAGGAAAAGCATTGACGCCAATTTCGTTAGCGTCACTTTGAGATGGCTCTCATGTTAGCAAACTTTTCTTGCTATGAATGACATAAATGGGAAATTAATTTGTTTTCAAAATCCATTTCAAATACAACAATGCCATTTCTTTTAAATTTTCCAGGGAACTAGAAATTTTTTGGTGTAAATAATGATAAATAAAATAATATTAATAACAGGAACAAGGATAAAAAAAGATATAAGCATTTGTGGCAACAAACAAAAAGTACTATAAACAATAGGAAACGTTAGGAAGATATATAATTGTAGGTAAATATTGTAATTAAAAAGTGGCATTAATACTACAGAAAATTAGCTGTTAAAAATCAGCACAATATTTTTGTTGTTTTTAACGTTATTTAAACATGTTTCAAAAGAAAGCAATAAGTTGGGGGGAAAATAATCTTACAGATGTAGTAATGTTCTTTAAAAGATATCGAATCAATGCAATACAGCCTTGATGATTATTTGGTGACAGAAATAAAGGACCCAGAATATTCCAAAATTTTAATGATAGCACCATTTTAGCATTTTTTTTCGAACATTAAATATTCTTTCAAAGAGGCTATGAAATCCTGAGACAAGACATCAGTGAGTATCAGTCATTTGAGAAGAGCGCGAGCGAATAATTGAATGAAATCTTTCTTTCGAGTGTTGAACTCCAGCTAATTTTCTCTGTGTTTTGTGCTGTTACGGTTATGTAATAGAAATTCACTGTTTGAATATTGTTGTTTGCTGAAAGTGCTGTTTTTGTGTACTCTTTGGTTACATTACGCTGATGTGTATTCATGTTTTCATGTAGAATAAAGCATCGTTATCTACTGTTGAGCCAATTGAATTTTTCATCTTATACCTAGAAGACAGGTTTTGTATTTTGTTTTGTTATAATATTAAATTTGTTGTATTTTTTCCGCTTTACAATTAAAACTTCACACAAAGAAGTAATTCGTGGTTACGTAGCGTTCGATTTTCACTAATGGTGACTAATGGTTAATGGTGGTGACATTAATGGTTAATGGTGACAGTTTTGTTCAAAAACATCCATTTTAGACCCTATCATTTTGCTACAAATTTCCATTTAGCAAAGCTACTTTTGCTGGTGTTACCGAAATTTTATAGGTAGATTTACATCTGTCAATGGTGACAATTACATTCTTACCATTTAATTCTACAACAATATTTTTATTTGTCTGAGATTTGGCTCATAGTCCGGTATAAGGAGGAGTTAATGGTGGTTTAACTTCATCATTTTTGTAAAATATGTGACTGAGTGAAGTTAAGGTTGTATTTACGAAAACTTTAGAGTTTCCACTAAGAATAGGATTTTTTAGATTTAGTTTTTTGATTATTGAAAATAAATTTGTCTCATAAGTAGATATTACAGTTGCATTCACAATGGAATCATCACTCAAAAGATAAGATGACAATTTAATACCATATACGAATCAAGAACTGGTAACTTTGAGATCATTTTAATAGCAGTACTCAAGCCTATCAAAACTATAAGCAAAGTTTCTATTTACTTTCTATTTCCGTGACCAATAAGAGAACCTTAAAGATGTATGTGTAGTATTTCTATCATAAATCATTTACACTTATCATGAATCATATAAATCATATTAGATATCTGTGAACTACAGGCTCTGTAGAAGCTGTGCCACTCATCATCTGAGTATTAACTCGCGAAGCTTATAAAAAAGCTATTCTCTCTCTTTCTGCATGCACTCAAGCACTGCCTCGTGGAAGAGCGTAGTAATAATCAAATGTTTAATTTCTTTAGTTAAAGTTAAATAAAATTATTTTTCTAAAACTTTGCAATTATTGGAGTCATAACAAAATACACCCTAATTACATCATACCACCACAACCTAATTAAGAATCACTTCTAGAATAATCCAAAATTTATCTTTCTAATTCTCTATTTTCAGTATTATATCACTCCCAGATAACAAGACTGATACTTAATCCTGCCTTTTTTTCACTGATCATAATAATAGTTATCGCTTCTGCAAGTGCTATTCCTTTGAAGTCAGTAAAATTTCATCAGTTCATGTGAGAGTCAATGAAGTGCAGAAGGAATGTTATAGCCTTCCTCGTTCTCTAAACAGGACGAATGGAACAAAATACAGAACTCAACTCAAGAATACAGAGCTCGACAAAAGAAAAAATTCCCCTCGTGGGAAATTACTTCCTCGGAAAATCGATATTCCTCCAAACATCCCTGCAAAGAGTATCTTTACAGGTGGCTCTGAATTAGTAGGTCAAGTAGAAAGTGGAGAGTGATTTTCTACGATGAGCAAGAAAATGAAATTAGGAAATCTTTAGCCGGAATGAAAAAAGAAATGAGAGTTTTTAGAAAGAACTCTTTTCAGTTTTTACAAAAACAGATGAAATGTTGGATATCCAGATAAAGAAATAACGTTTTCTCTTATTCAACATCTGTTCTTATGTTTTTCCTATAAAATAGAGAATTCTCTTATCGAACCAATTAAAAACCATTTAAAAGAGAAATAAAGCATTAAACTATGCTAATGGAAAGTTCAGATATGAATTAAAGGAAATGATAACTGAATGATATTTTGGACTTTATCATTTAATTACCATTTATTGTCATCTTAAATATCTTTAAAAAATGGCTAAAAACTCTTGATCGCCGATATTTAATAAACAGACAGCAAAATGGAGACGATATCAAAATCGAAATTTGTTTTGGACTTATTCCAAATGTATTAACTACGAGATATTTCCTGGGGACTAGATCTTAATGTCCCGTGTTTGCTTCCTGGCTCACAGAACCGTCTCTGTGATAAGCCCGTGCACAGCATTTCCACTACATCTTTTTCTCTTCAATATCCGAACTACAAGACTATTAGAAAAAATTTATTTTCAACATCTTTAAAAATGCTTGGAGAAATAGATTTAATGATTCAATTAATGGCCAATTGAGACTCCGAAAGATAACCCATGACATCTTACAAAAAAGCTTTTAACTCTTTTCCTACTTCCACTTGATTTTTAACTTAATTTTCTTTTTCTTTGCTTTAATTTAACTATATGATAAAATACTGCAAACTGTCTTTTTATTTATAATTTCGTCATCGTAAAAATCGAACATGGGATTTATACCTCCAAGAATTCGAAAAACACATTTTTGGTGATATGCATGTATATCACAATGGCAAAAAAACAACAAACTCACAACGCTTTAAGTTAGGCGTAGAAATTAGGTATATAGTTTTTACAGGAATTTTTTAAACTTTCAATGGTTGACACTTGATGTTAATTCAGTTGTTTTTTTTTTTCAAATATTAATTCATTAATTAAATTTAATTAGTTTTTAATGCTTTAAATAGAGTTTTAATGGTTTGTAACGAAAATTGAAACCAATAGGCAGTATCTCAATCGGTGAAATGCAATTATTTCAGTATTTTTCACATGAAGTTGAAGAATACGAGTTTGATTCTTGCGAAAATGAATAATTTCCTGATAAATTATTTATATTAATTGTAATTATTTAATAAAAAGTAACTAAAATAAAAAAAAATACTTTGTTTACTTAATTAGTAATTGACTTAATTTAAAAAAAAATTACTAGTTTTCAGAGTTTTGCAAACGGAACTTATTTGCTTCGTATTCTGTTAAAGAAAATCGGCAGTTCTGTTTTAATTACTGTGGCGTAGATGAATAATAGTTACGAAATAACTATCTACAGTTTGAATCTATGATTTTTACTGAATCTAAAGAACAATAAGTAACTAAAAACAGAATATATATTTTGAATTCCTCTAAATTAAAATCACAATTTGATAGTAAACTACATCTGGAATCAAGAACTCAATTATTAAATACTATTATACTATTATTAAATACTATTATTTAATTTTTCAGTTAAATTATCACTTAAACATGCATGTAAGATTTTAGATCGACAGATGGTCAATTCTTTATCAGATTTATATTCAAAATTTAAATCTAATCTACACTCGAGATGCTAAATTTGGGTACCGAATTCCATGCAGCTAACTCTTTAATTTTTGCTGTTAATTTTTTCACTTACATACGGTGAGTCAGGCAGACAGATTACGAATAAAATTATTCTAAATCAAAATATTAATGTTATTTTTTTATACTTATAATCACAGTAAATACTAAAAGAATTGACACAGCTATTTTTTGAAGATTAACTCGTCTTCTACAGAAATGAAAAGTTTCTCAGATTACATCAAGTACTTAATTCTCTTCCTCTACAGCAGCATCCTTTCTCCCACGCTCAAAATGAGAAAGTTACAGTTAACAGTGGGCGTCAACAACAACAAAAAATGCATCTTGCAACAGATGGCCGCACAAAGATCTTTCGCAACGTGATTAAATAAGACTTCTTTAAGGTGAAAAGTCGGCACTATTGTCTGAGAGCCGCTGCATTGTTGCCCTAAAGATGTTCCGTTCCAGAGACCATTCTCAAAGCTTTGTTACGCTCTGCCCACGGAGTTTTATGATATGAAATGATTTGAGATAAATTTGAAGAGGAACAATTTAGTCTTTTTTTAAACATTAAGCAGCTCAGACAAAGCGCTATGAAAAAAGAAGCAAAAATAGACGAGAGGTTGAGAAATGGAAGAATTCAGACAGTAAAGTTTCTTTGTTATTTTAGGGAATTAAGAAAGAAAGTGTTGCTGTGCGGCTCTGATTTCAGAAACCCAAGCGATGACGGAGCTTTTAGATACCAACTCAGTTCGGATGGGAAAGTATTTATCATATTGTGGAGATCCGAATGATGATTTGAAAAAAAAATTCCATTGTGCCGTGGGATATCGGATCTAATACTTATCCACGAAATCAGTCAGCTAAAATTTATCACTGAAGTAATCAATCTCCCTGCAATTCTAAGCTGGGTGAGCGTTTTCTTGCTCTAAAAGGTTAGATCTTTGACTTAGAGCTATCAAATTTGGTACAAACGCAATTTTAAAATGCAATCGGATCTGGAATTTAATTTTTTGGTTTCTTTAAGTATAATTTTAATTAATTTATAATTTACAGGAATTTCGACTTTTTTTCGCGATAACATTAAAATATTATTGTACAAAAAAGAGGATGAAGTGTGTGTGTGTGTGAATGTGTGGGTATTTTTGGTGCTCAACAAAAGATTTTATTGACATAGAGTTATCACATGAGGCACAAATGCATTTTGGAAAGTGGAATCCGCATCTTCATTCGAATTTTTATTACCTTTTTTGATTATTTAAAAATTGAGTAGAATTTTGGTCTTTTTTCGTGATATTTCGCACTATAATACAGAATAAAAATAGTGATGAAATGCATGTACATATATATGTATTAACCCCCTATAAGCCAAATCATTTGACCTTGAGCTACCAAATATGGCACAAATGCATTTTGGAAAGTGGAATCTGCATCTTGATAATTAATATTTTGATAAATTAAAAACTGAGGTGAATTTTGGGTTTTTTTTCGCTATAACGTTGTAAAATATTACATTACAAAAAGCATGATGAATTATGTGAGTGTGTGCGTGTATGTGTATATATGCTGGTATGCTGCAGGCCAGATCTTTGACCTAGAGCTACCAAATTTGGCGCAAATGCGCTTTAGAAAGTAGAATCTACACTCTTGAACCTAATTTTTGAAACTTTTAATTAGAGTCAAAAAGTTGAGTGGAATGTTAGCTCTTTTCTGAGAAAATTTCTGAAAATATTCCAGCACAAAAATGATGATGAAAAGTGTGTGCAGACGTATGCATGTGGGCACGCGCGGGGGGGGGGGGGTTGTATACGGTATTCTACAGGCCAGATCTTTTTATCTAGAACTATTAAATTTGGCAAAAATGCAATTTGGAAAGTGAAATGTGAATCATTCATCGAATTTTTTGCATTTTAATTAAATTTTTGATTAATTAAAATTTTGGGAAATTTTGGGTGTTTCCTACGATAACTTCGTGAGATATTTTAGAACAGTAATAATAATACTGCGTACGTGCATGTGAGTGAGTGTAAATATATCGGCTCTATGCAGGCCATATTCTTTTACCAAATTTGGCACTAATGCACTTTGAAAAGTAAAATGTGTATCATTAATCGAATTTTTTTACCTTTTAATCAAATTTTTGATTAATTAAAAATTTAGGAAAATTTTGGTGTTTTCCACGAACATTTTGGTATTTTCAGTAGCGAAAGTGTTAAAGACAGTAAGCTTTTTTAACAAATCTAGAAAAAATTATACCCTGAAACTGTATATGATGTTGCAAAAGATTTTCATTCTTTCAACATCCTCAATTTTCATCATCAAAAGAAGATAAGAAATTTATCAAGTTCGCAAAATTGTTATGTTTAGTTTTCTTTATTTTAGTTGCGTTAACTTTCCGTTAAAATGCAAATGTAGGGCTGTTTTGGGATGGACCTAGTAATTTTGAACCGCAATCAGATGACGCGGATGGCATCTGAGCTAGCACCCTTCTCTCCTCAGCAGTGGGAGGACGTTTGTCCTTAACTTATTTAACGTGCAACAGACCCCTTTATATGACAATTATTCAGTGGAATTGGTTTTCGAACCTGGAGCCCTAAGGTTCAAGAGCCAAGACCTCACCACACTAGAAAGCGAATTTTCTTGCAAATTTCCATTTTCCATCTGAACACGTACATCAACCTTAAATTTAGGTAGGAGAAGCGACCAAGAAATGATGACAAAGATTTTGAGGAGAGAAATTGGAATTGAACCTAAAGCTTAAAATTTCTTCATTTTTTTTCTGAGAAAAATTCTTTATTCTAACCACTAAGCCGCAAGTGCTAACACACTCTCGAAAATCATTCGAATAAACCGTGTACTTAAAATAAACATTTTAATTTATCAAAAAAATATTCATATTTGCAAGAATTAACTCGCATACTTCACCTTCACTTGAAAAATACAGAAATCCCTGCATTTTGCATCTTGAGCTACTGCCTGTGGATTTCAATTTTCATTGCAAACTGCTAAAATTCTGCTTAAAATATTAAAATTTAATTAAATTTAATGAATGAATTCATATGTGAAAAAAATGTTTTAATATCGAGTGTCATCCACTACAATTTACTTGAACTAGAATGTACGAATAAATAGTGTTTTATTAATGATTGAAAATATGAACAAGATGCATGATTACATATAGGAAGAGTAAACAAATAGTAGAATTGGAAAAAAATTATTTTTAATAAAATTGGTGTAACCGAACTAAAATTGCAATGCATTCGGAAATTACTTTGGGAAGCATAAAACTTTTCAAAACATTTAAATAATTACATTTTTTTGAAAGTAAAAAAATGTCGACCTTCATATAGTTCAACAAATAACTATACCACACCTTTAAGTAATCAATATCTTATCTTCTAAAATAAATGCGAACTGAATTTGTTTGTTCTAAATCTAACGTTGTTTTTGAGAACGCATGAACACAAAAATACTTTCTTTTATAAATAAAAATAAAAATCTGAAGGCTTTCATTTCTCACACTTGATTCAAACTTTCAGACATGTATTATCTTACAAACACCAATTGTTTATTTCTCAATTCAACTTTATTTCAATTCAATTCAACTAAACAATTTCAATTAAATTTTTAAAAAACAATTCAACATAAAATTTATAAAAAATCACTTGCTATTACGCATTTATGTCTTAATAATGAGTATTTAAGTAAGGAATCTATTGTAATTCAAACAATAATAGTCAAATCATATACAAGAGTAGTCGCAGCTTTAGACCATCTCATTGTATAACACATTGTACGAACACATTTTATAATGCGTCTTGGTTAACAAATAACGTCTAAAACAATGAGGTGGCGCCCTGAAATTTTAATCAATTTTATGGGTCGATTATTTGGGAGCCAATAGCAAACAGATATGCAGCCCTACACAGTGGCGCAGCTAAGATAACAAGCATGCAGAATATAACACAATTTTTCATTCCCGGGTTATTGTTAGAGGTTTGGTAAATACAGATGATATGAGAGTAGGGTATTTGTTTTTCTCTTTCATGATATTTTGTTTTAACCATCTGAAATGGTCTCCCTAAATCTTTCTCGCAAACTCTCCAATAAAGGTCTTACTCCCCTTTATGCGTATGAAATCTTCGACCTCGGATAAGGCTACGAATACTTTGTTTGACATTGGTACTAAACATTGATATAAATAATTTCGAAATATAGATTTTTGGTGATAATCTAGCATTAGTCTATTGCGAGAATATGTCTTTTGGATGCCTTTTTATTAGTCGAATGAAATAAAAACTCGACCCTAAACTGCAGTTGTAGCCCCAAGATTATGTGCTAGATTTCATTAATTTAAATGACTGCGTTTCTGAGTAATTACGTTTACATGCATGCGAAAGTATGGACCAATATAATGCGGACATTATGACAGATTTGGCTCAGAATTTGGTAATTATCTATATTTTTAGAAGGTAAATCTACGTAGAAAATTTTATCTACCGAATTCTTTGCATTTTGTTTGCATCAAATTTATTTGTATTTGAATAGTTAGACAAACAGACATTATAAGAATGGATTTGCTTCAAAGTTTGATATAGAACAGTTGTGGCCAAAAATAGGGAGAAGACAGGTAGAATTTTTAAGTTTGTTTTAATAACTCCAAGAGAGGCCTGATCTATATACAAGAGGCGCGGACAAGGCACGTCTGCACTAAAGCAGAACAGACTTAAAAGGAAAACGAAATCGAAATTAAATATCCCTGATCTTTGTCCTAATTTTGATAGGGAAAATATTTTTTCATAATGCTTATATACAATAAGATAGCGATTTCTTTCACATGTCGATACTGATAAGGGAAACGGAAGGATCTTTTAAAAAATATGCTTGATGTACATTTTTATACTCTTTCACGCGCAGCGTGTGAAAATACAATTCTAAGCATTTTTACAAAGCTTCAGTTGAACTAATTAAGTGGGAAAAGTGGGATGGGATCAGGAAGTAAGAGAATATTTTAGAATGAAATTACTATGGGCTAAACTAAGACAAAACTTTGGAAATTAATTAGAATTGAAATGAGATTTTAAAATATTACTACACAACAGTTGTGGCAGGAAAAGAGCAGCGTTCTGTTTGTTGTTCATTGTTTCATCAGTTGTTGCGAACTGCGATGGTTGTTTCTGTCCCAAATTACAACAGCATATGTACTTATATTATTCGTAGATTTGTTCTGAGAGTATATTGAATGTTTTTTAAGTGTATCGTAGTGACGATTTCTAATTGGGTGTTAAATGAAAAAAAGTTGTAGAGACTGTGTAAGAGAAATTACTCTCTATAAACCGATTAGACTCTGGTGTAATAGAAATAAATATGACTTCGGAGTTAGAAGTTGAGAAAAGTACAGTAGGTGACTGATAAAAAATCGGTCAGAAGTTGAAAAGTAAATTAAAAGTAAGGAAGTGGTAGAAAAACTATTCGCATTCTGCTAGGCTAGAAAAAAATGGAGATCTTGGTACTCAATGAAAATTGAGATCACACGTTTTATGACAGTACGTTTTGATACAAAAACTTTTCATCCAGTATTGGTGAAAAAAGAAAGAAATTCATAAAAATCCGTATAAATTCATAAAAAATGTTCAGTTGTTAGTAAAATACTTTTAATTCATCCACTCAAGTTCAAATACATTTTTTTAAACGTAATATATGACATTTAATGTTAATGCAGTTTTTTCAAATATTAATTCATTATTTAAGTTAGTTTTTTATTCATTCAAAACTAACCTTCCAGACAAAAATTTTCACTCCCCACCGCCAAAAGAGCAAGCTTTTTTTTTCCAACGCTAATGAGGTTAGGCTTAACATGTTTCGACCGGTTATTTCAAACGATTCTGTTGATTTTCTTAGTATTTGATGAATTTAAAATTAAATATTATTAATTGAACAATTTTTTGGATTCATTTTGAAGATCGTTTGAATTAAAATAAAACAGAATAAAGAAAATTAAAAATTAAATTTGAAATTTAAAATTTAAAATTTCTAATCTGTATTGCGTTGCCCCAATTGGCGTTGAAAATTCACGTATGCGCACTATGAACATTTACACTTAATATTTTGATTTTGTTATATGTTTATACTTATTTACATTAATTATAATTATTTAATAAAAATTAACTATAATAGAACAAGTCTTAGTATTTAGCTAAAAGTAAGTCAGTTAAAAGACCCAAGTAGGAAATAGCTTTCATTTTTTTTATTACTTGTTTGTTATTTGATCACATTAGTTGAATACTCGAGAGTGTATCCGGCAACCATTAATTAACAGAAAAGGTTTGATACAACAATTAATTCATGGATGTGCACTAAAGGCAACTGGCTTTAAGTTTGTTTTTTCTTTAATTTTGGCGCTGTTGAAAATCATATATCCAGGGCCTGACTAATGCAGGAGCAGTTGCGCCGAGCCCCACATAATTGGTACCCCCAAATCGAATATAAATATTACCTTCAGATTCCTTGTTTAATGAATCTTCTTCATTACTAAAGTAGTAAAGCAGAGGCGACCCAAAGAAAGGTTTTGCCCCAGGTCCCAACTAGGCTAAGTTGAACCCTGCCAGATATATGCAGAGCCCGACTTAGCCTAGTTAGGGCCCGGGGCAAAACCTTTCTTTGGGTCGCCTCTGCTTTACTACTTTAGTAATGAAGAAGATTCATTAAAGAAGAACTCGTAAACAAAAATTTTCTATTTGATTTGGGCCCCTCATTTATATGGGGGCCCGGGGCAACTGCCCCGTATAACCCTGCCTTAGTCGCATACTAAATCACTACCTTATATCAAGAAAGATGAATTCCTGCTCAAAAATTAGATGGAAACCGACGAATATGTGCCATTTCTGACTTGTCCGAATCTGTCTTCTACGGTTAATCAGCAAACAAGTGATTCACACTGCTCATTTGCGAGTTCTGCTGGAAGCATTTCATGATGAGAGGGATGACCTCTCACTTCGAATAGAACAAAACGGAGTGACCGTTGACCTGCCCGTTTTGCAGAAGTGCCTGCCTTCAACCGAGCGAGGGCAGTCCTCTTGATGTGACGAACCGAAACAGCCATGCCCAAGGCCAAAAGCACACGTTGATGAGAGCGTGAAACGACACCTCCTCGCCACACGCGAAGAAGCAGGATCGAGCGTTGAACTTGAACTCGAAAGTGATTCATCAACCCACTCACTTAATGAAGGACTCTCCCTTTCGGTTCAACCGCCGGCGAAAAAAAAAGAACCCGTTCTTTTGTCTGCCGTTCATCGCTTTGTTGTTCCGATTAGTCGGTGGGAGAAAGGGATTAAAATTGGCTGACTGATCACAGCCGTTCTTCATGAAGATCAAAAGATCTTCAGATTTTCAAACATCTCCTTGACATAAACATCATAAAATCTCCCTTATTTTTTTTAATATTGGGGATTAAGATTCAGCATTAATAAAAAACGAAATTCATTTATTGTAAAGAAGACGAAATCCACAATTTTGAAGGAAAGTGAAGTGCATAGGTTTTATTTTTCACTCTTATGGTGATATTTAATTTTTTTTTCTCGCCAGATGGAAAAGATATACTTTTCAACTCTTTCTTAACTTTGTTAATGGTTATGAATTCCATTGTTAAACTAAGCCCAAATGGAACTATTCAGAAACCCTTACACAATCCTTCTTTATCCCTACAAATTTTCAAAACCAACTTTTTGTCTTTTATTTTAATCTTTACAAAAGTAGTTTTAAGCAGCAAATTTCGACAAATTGAAATAGTAAAATACTTGACTGCTGATCAATTTCCAAAAGTTAATTTTAGTATAACGCGCATTAAAAAATGAGTAGCTGAAATAAAACTACCAAATTTTATACAAAATTGTAATACGTGAAAAAAAAAACATTTCTTAACTAAACCAACTAGCCAGTACCAGAATTTTTTTTAATTATAAAGAACTACATTTTTTATTTGAAATATTAAATAACATAATTTAAAACTGATAAATTGTAATTAAAAAGAAATGCTATTACAATAATGTTTTAACTTTATTTTAAATAATATTTGATTTATATTTTTAAGGTAGGCGACTATGTTTTAAAAAAAGGATTCTCTGGAAAATTCTGAATTTTTTTTTTAATTTAATATTTTTAATGTCTGAACAGATTTCTTTATGAAACTTTTATTTTAATTAAATTTATTTTAGAATTACATATTTCTATTTTTGAGAAATTATATCGATTTTTAAATGTGCACTTTTATACTTTTTAACGCTGTTTTACATCTTTAAATGCTATTTTCTCAAAATCTTACTTTTGAATATATTTATTTACAAAATCCTTATAAATTAAAATCTAATACATATTTTTTATTCACATTTGGGATAATAACTTTTCAGCATATTTTTGCAATTCCTGAATTACTGTTTTTGTATTATAATATTTTTTAAAAATATCAAAATGTTTTGAAAAATATCAATATAATAATTATACAACAGTTGTATGTTGTACAATTATTATATTACCACAAATGTTGTACTATAATAATTTCGTAAAATAAGTAATATACTCATTTAGAAATATTTTATAGTTTTTAGGGGCTTTAAAATATGAAAAAAAGGAAAATTTCGTGTTATTTATCTATTGAACTACAATATATAAAGATTAAATACAAATACGACTTTTTTTAGTTCGGGAAAGAAATTATATATTTCTTAAGCTATATGTAAAATTATAACAAATTTCATAAACCTCGAACTTGAAAGAATTTTGGTTTATAGCTTTTTCAATTTTTAGCAATAGCATTTTTTTCCAATTTTTAAAAACGTCTTAACTACCTTACTGGTATATTTTGGTTTTATAAATGCTTCTATCGTCTTTTTCATGCAAACATTCAAAAATATAGCCATTCCAGCACATTTTTCAAAAATTTCCTCCCGAACATAATAACATTCCTTCAGAATGATATTTGATGTTCAATAACAGAATCGCATTGTTTTGATACTTTTCAGCATGATAGAGGAATAGTAATTCCTTTTTTGAAGAATAAAATAATTAAAAACTTACAGACAGTAATTTCTGTTAAAAAATTTATTACAAAATTTATTTAAATGATACTAGAATTTAAATTGTATAAGTTCAATTAAAATTATATATTTTTTAAAAACCCATAAAGTTATTTTATTTATTATAATTAAATAAAATAATAATGATTATCGCAAGAATTGAACCCGCCTTTTTCACTTACAAGTGAAAAATACTGAAAACTTCGCATTTTGCCGATTGAGCTACTATCAGTTGATTTCAATTTTCATTATAAACTGCTAGAACTCTATTTAAAGTAATAAAATTAAGCTGAAAAAAAACAACTGTATTAACATCGAGTGTCATCCACTACAAGTTTTAAAAAATGTATTTGAACTTGATGGATGAATAAAAAGTATTTTATTAACGATTGAAAATTTGGACAAGGTATATATAGGGTGAAGGTTAATATTAGGAATTGAAAAAATAGAACATTTTCCTGTATTAATATTTTAGCATTTTTTTTAAACTTCTGATATTTATTCTCTGGATTTTTTTTCTTTCGGGTGGCTTAGTCTTAATTGCGAAAGCTTGAAAAGTGAAAGCGAAAATTAAAGCTTCAAGTGTACTATTAAGATATGTCTGTCATAAAATATATAAAGGAACATTGCTATAATAGTAATATGAAAAAAAAATCATATCGATATATATTTCGAAAAACAAAACGTACAACTATAAACAATATTTCATTCAATACTACAGTCATACAAAAACATACAGCATCTATAAAAGCAAAAGAAATGTCGAAAACACGTGACAATATAAGCTAAAAAATTTCCAATGCAATCATTTCTTTTGGTTCGTGGCATTTAAAAATATTTGACATTTTTGTGAAAAAGGTTTTAGAATCCTATAATGTAAGTTATATCATTTAGTTTATTATTGAAAAATTGAAGGAAAATTTGATAATACAATATATAATAATAATAAATGATTTAAATCAATTTTAATCCAATTTTACTTTTATTAAAATCAGATTTCATATATCAAACGAAGCACCAATTGCTAAATATTTATAAATTTTGTCATCAATATCGTTTTGTGAAAATTTTATTAGCAATTTTACATTATTATTATAAGTTTTACAGTATTATATGAATTGAAATAACTTTTACTTGTGTTGAAAAATCACTTTTCTCTTGCTTTTGATGACACCTTTTACTAAGATATTTAGAATACAAAAATATTTTTAGCTAAAGTTATGACGGTAATTTTAAAATTTTCTTAAGAAGTTGTTCACTAAAACTGTGTGAAAATTTAAGTTCGAAGCGTTTTATCTCAGTCTAGATTTGAACCACAAGTTTTCAAAGGGATTTATAAAGATATTAGACACCTTATGTAATCAGTGAGAAGGTCTTTAGATGTTGCGTTTATGTTTATTTCAAGGTTAGTTATTTGTTTTCGAGCAGAACATCCGTCGTTTCCGGATCCTTTTCTTATCAAAACCTTGTGAGAGACGGGAAATGAAACAATGTTGCATCAATATTGTTCCTCCAGAAGATGTGTCCGTCGTAGACGGGCTGTTCGTTATCTTGTAAATAATATATTGGATATGATTGTCATATATTTACCGACGAAAATGGAAAAAAGAAATTTCATAAAAATTAAAAAAATTGTGTGTGTGTGTGTGTGTGTGTGTGTGTGTGTGTGTGTGTGTGTGT
>JAOUZG010045065.1:560669-571650 GCA_026289955.1 Argiope argentata | reverse complement strand
GTGTGTGTGTGTGTGTGTGTGTGTGTGTGTGTGTGTGTGTGTGTGTGATTTAATCCACATTAATTTTGAATTAGTAAAGTAGATTGTAGAATCGTGGCCCAAAATCCTGAAGAAAGCACTTGTTGAACTTTTTAATTTTGGTTTTATTCCATCGCGAGAAGTACGCTGCTCAGTACAACAGTAGGAGAAGGATTACAAGGCATTAAAAAAGGGGTAAAAAGGAGCAAAACTTTTATGTCTGGATTTAATATACAATGATATTCTCATAAATCAAATGCGTAGAGATTTCTGTGAGGAATTCTTATACATTTGAATAGAAACGCAGGAATCTTTTTAAAGTTTCAACCAGGAATTTGTTATCTAGCCACTCGGCACGTGGAGTAATCAATGATGCACTATCTTCATAAGACTTCATTTGATTTATTAAATAGGAAAAGTAGAATAGATCAGGAAACAACATTTTAGAATAAAGTTACTATGAGCCGAATCAAGACAAAACTTTGGGAGTTAATTGCATTTAAAATTAGAGTCCAAAATATTACTACACAAACATACACATATATATTATTAGAACATTTTATATGAAAATACGTTACAATATTTAAAGTTTTGTCTCTTAGCAAAGAGTTCTTCTTTGTCCATAATGTTCATTAATATTCCCATCAAAAGCAATTTTAAAATCGGTTTGAGAAAGAAAAAAAATGTGTTACAGATACAAAATAAAAATAATGAATAAAAGTACCGCTGGAGGAAAATATTAGCAATAACTTCTAACTGAAGTGAGAATACTATGAATCAGTATAAATCCTTTTATATGTACAAAATGATAAAAAGGGCGGACGACAACTCATTAAGTTTTGTTAAGTCTAACATTTAAAAATTGTCAATAAGTGGTAAAGTTTCTTTAACTGAAAAAAATTCATTGATGTTCCTCCAGTCATTCTGAATAAAAATCTCTAAGTATCTTATAGAATTAGTTTAACGTACGTCATATGCAAATTGATAGTGATACTCAGTTGCGCGTGATACTTTTATACTTGATACAACCGGTAAACAATGTTTTTCCTATCGAAATAGCTGGGTACCCAGTGGATATCGATTCTCTAACTGCCCCCGATAGTTAGCTGATGTTGATATGAATATGATTTTAAATTGGTATTGCGGATGAGGAGTAGATAATGCAGTGCTGATGGTCTTGATTTTGATGATGTTTGACCGATGGGTGAAAAGATGAAAGGAAATGCTTTTGTTGGCATATGTTATATAGAGGAAGGCAGTGATCCTGCAATGGTATATGCTCAGTTATGTGGGTTAAATAGCAGTAATGGCTGGGTGGGAAATATATATTTGAAATATAACACTTTTTTCATATTATCACAAATCAAAATAGCATAATTGGCTACATAAATTTAATGCTAGATTATATATTAGTAATTATATTACTATTATTTATTTTCATTCCTAATACTCAATTAGATTATTATAGTATCAATCAATTAAAAACGGAATGGGATAAAGGAGATTACCAATCTATTCCTAGAACTGATACCTAATGCACGATTTAGGTATCAGTTCTGGGAATAGATTAGTAATCTGTACCAATCCAACTGGTACCAATTATTATTCGGTACCAATTTTGTGTACCTGATATTTTTGTGCATTTACTGCACATTATCATGATCCAGATATGTTATCACCTAACTCTATTATTAAGAGTAATTGCCGTTCTAAAGGGTTCACTAGAGGATTTAATCGTACTATATTTAAATTCTTACTGGTTGAAATATGCGAATAAAGTTTCATGCTAATGGATTCATTGCTTATATCCAATTCACTTTGACCCCTTTTTGAAGGGCGTAGGTTGTTAATCTTTCCTTATGAAACGAATGCAAATGGATACATTTTTTTATGAACAAAGATAGGAAAAAAGATAGGAAAAGTGAATCTGAGCTCAATACGAAATAAAGATAAAACTACTTTTGTAATAATAGTTCATTGTCATTTCCCTTGGTTAAAGAGACAACATCCAACCGATCCGAGGAGGTCCATGACATTACTTTGGAATGCCTTTTTCAGGGGTTCCTTCACTTCATTCATGATTCCCGGTAAGCATTATACAGAATATTCAATATATCCCAACGGAATATAAAGAAGTTTTTTCAAGAATTTATTTCAAAACATTCTGGTAGTCACAAACAGAGGATCCACGTAATTTTTGAAAACCTACACACGTGACCAGGAGATATCACTTCAGGCAAATAATATGTACACAATAAAACTTCAAACTCCCTTTGGTAATTTGTGAATTTTTGTTTGTTCATTTGTTTCTATTGTTGTTTACGAGAAAGTTAAAATCCTATATAAGCTATTTAGTCCTTTTGAGTCGGCTTTTTGGCGCAGAGGTAGCGCGTCTTTCTCGTGTTCTGGGAATCCCGGGTTCGAGTCCCGGCTCGGGCATGGTTGTTCTCCTGTGTGCTATGTGTTAATGTGCCCCCATGTAAAAAGGGACTGTGCAAGTGACTGTGGTGAGTGGGTAGTAAAGCCATACTCTTGGCCCTAGTTGGCGCTACTTCAAAAACAAGAGACGCTCCTTTCAGCTTAAATCTGCTGCTGCTGTATCAGCGGGAGGCTTGTCCAATATGGCAAGCGCTATAAGTAACAACAATAACAACAGTTCTTTTGAATAATCCTGCATTTGTTATAGATATAGAAATACTTGTACAACATTCATCAAATTCAACCTAGCCGTTTCTAACAGTGTATGAAAGACAAGTGGTGTCCAAGTTTTTGTGATTCCTTTTTCGCCTCTACGTTATATTTGGCTTCAAAAAAGACATCAAAGCAATACACAACCCCTCTGAATACTGATTCTCTGAAACTCTGTAACCCTTTTATTTGTCCTTTGTCTCTATGCCCCTGGCGGAACAACTAAATTAGAGTGATTCCCGAAAAAATACTCAATCATAATTGCATTTTTCAAATACAGTTTTGATTTTTTTTTTTTTTTACATTTTAACATTCAACATCATAATCGCTTACATCACATATGGCCAAAAGATGTCGCTTCAGACAATTATTATTCATGCAAGAATATTTATTGTTAAAATTAATGCTTTTAAAATTGTCTTATCCTAAGCACAGCATTTAATCGGGAAAGCACTGGTGTACTCGTATCATCAAAATCCATTCACGGAAGCACTGCTCTCCATCTTTCGAGTACTTTGATTTCGTCTTTTAATCTCCGAGCAGTGGACGAATTTCGCATTCAGAACTTATATTCGGGATGAGTTTCCGCATTCGTGATCTGCATTCCCTTCCCTTTCAGCGCCTTAAATTAAAAGACAAAATCACAGAATGTCCATCCTGTGAGATTTAAGGACGCGATTAAATCTGTCTGTGATAAAAGTTCGCATTATATTTCACTTTTATTGTTCATCATTAATCTCAGAATGTAAGATCTTTTAAAGCTTTTGCTCTTCAACAAAACATATCTTTTTATATTTTGTATTCCTTGACTCATTTCCTCTTAAGATAAAATATATACACAAGCAATTATATTTCTTAATAAAATATAGGATCATGTAGATTAAATCCATATAGATAATTAAATCCATGCGATCAAATCCATATATGTTTGGTTTTCATACATTTAAAATAATACACGTATTTTAAAGATTAGTATTTTGTGATAAGAAAATAATATAGTTCATAGAAGCTTATTTCAATTAAGTTGTATTAATGTCCCATTTAAGAGAAACACTAGGGCTATTTTGGGATTAACTTTGAAATTTTGGACCTTGGTAAAATGCTGAGGAATGACGATTGGGCTGACAGCCCCCTTTCCAAATTCCGGCACTACACCTATGAGATAAGGTTGGTTATTGTAGAAAATAATAAAGGTTAAAATGAAATCCGCTATGTATATTTCAATGTATCACGTCAGAACATAGTTTCTTGAACATCCAGGCACCACGTACTCGAGCAAGTTAAATTATATTTTTATTCATTTTAATTGTTTCACTGAATGAATCCCTTTAGTATTGTAAACAACCCAAAAAAACTTTCTCTTGCATTGATTGTTTTAAATAAAATATCGCATTTCCTATTTATTTCATTTCATGTAATCGCGTGCACAAAATGACATTTTTTCTAGGTTTTATTTCTTGAAGTCATTAGCTTTTTTTTTAATTGGAGCTTTTGTAAATGCAAAAGGCCTCACACGTTATTAAAAGCTGATTTTTTGAGATGCTCGTGCAGATAATAAAATTTTTATTTTTCGGCAGCGGATTTTTGTAAACTGCCAAAACCTCCTCCCCCCACAAAACAACATTATATTCTGATTTGATAATAAGCGGGGAATAAGCTTTCGAGTTTAAGCTCTAAGGAATTTTCTAGAATCATTTTAATAAAAGTACTATCCCTTTTCCTCTTCATCAAAAAGTATCACTTTCACCCTTTCACATTTCTTCAAAAAACAGTCATGGGATATGAACACTTAGAATCCTACGATTGCTCCCACTTTTATGTTCAGAGTTCTGCGAAGGAGAATAGTGGTATTTGTAGAATAATAGTTAAAAACAAATATGGGTTTGAATCGCCTATCTTTGCCCCAATTGAAACCAAAATACAGAAAGCGACAGTTTTATTAGCCAAATCAAATACCAAATTTCCATTATATAAGCTATTGTGTTTTAAGGAACTTTACCAGCATGCGAAATATAAAACGGTCAATCCGTTGATAAATTTGTCTGAAATTTTTACAGTAACTTGAGTTTGAATACTAAAATTTAGAAAAAAAATCTTTTTTCTAAGTTGCTGCATTTTTACACCATTGGAATCACTAACAATCTAACAGTCAGATAGACAAACATCCTATGAATTGGCTTTATTAAAAATTTACATATTTGATTTGAAAACAAAAATCTTAACTTTATCCATTTAGTTTAATACGTTTTTGAGTTAACGTATAGAGAGATGGACAAATATAATTTTCAAAATTGTCATTCGAATTCAAAAAAGTCTGAAACGTTCGAATTTCTTGACCCTTACAAAATCTTTTCTTTGCACACTACATATACGAGAAAGTAAAAGAAAGGAAGAAGTTGGAAGGAAAGGACAAAAATTTAGAATTTTATTTTCCGACTCCTCATTGTTTGAGTAGAAAAATATGTATTAATATCTTTTATGAGCATGCTCCAAACTTGTGATAATATCTGTCATAATTTAAGTATAGTTTTACGAAACCGAACTCAAAGATCGCATCGAAAGGAACTTCTCATTTGAATAGGTGATTATGATGACGAGTCATCATTAAGTTTAATCGCAAATAAAGGGAAATTGAACGTCCTATAATAACAAAAACTATCAAAATTGCCGTTACGATAAGAGTTGTTTTCAAGTAAATTCTTTATCAAATATAAAATTTATTATATATGGAAGAAATAAAGTGTTCCTTCTTTTCTTTTTTCTTCTTCTTTTTATTGTACATAGTACAGAGAAAATACATAAATCGTCAGATAATTAGATCGTCCGATTTTAACAAATCTCCACGCTTTAGACCTCCCTGAGATCAAAAAACATATTTGCGGCATTATATCTCTCAATCGGTCTATCTAGGATGAAGAACTAACTAAAACTAAAAAAAGTCTTGATCTAGATGACCGAAATTTAGCATAAGTTCTTTGTATTAAATCTTCAGATTTCTATCAAATCTTCGTCGTTAGATTATATTTCACAACAATATTAACAAAATGAAGAGAGCTATAGAATTAAATTATGTTCACGTCTTTCTCGTCTACAATGTTATACCCTTCTCAAACGTTGAGTCAATTCTAACTAAGGTCTGACTATCTGTTGGTCAATGCTTTCAGAAATAAGTAAACTCTATCATTCAAAAGTTAATTCAAAAAACTATATATAACAAATCTGATATGTGTTATTGTGACTAGAAGTGCAGTTTTGTATCAAAATTTGTTTCATTCAGTCGGTTGAGAAAAACTTGTCTAAAACACAAATTCCATTAACGAATACGATTAATGCATGTCAGGGATTAATCGCCAAACCCCTCACTAGGATGACTCAATAGATTCATTAAAAATTTTAAATTCACGCCAATAGTAAATATTTTATAATTATTGTACTATAATGCCATGAAAGATGTTCGCTGGCATAACAAGTTTATTGGAGAGCGTGCGAGAAATTTTTCGGGAGACCAAAAAAAAAAAATTTGATTTCTAATATATTAGTTCATCGGGTATGTGTTTAAACGAATAATCGTTTGACTCATAATGAGAAGGTATGCCTCAGTAAATTTCCCTGCATGTGAAAGGCTAAGTATGTGCAACAGAAATATTTCTTATTATATATTGTTGAAGGGCAAAAATCAAATATAAACACCTCATTATACGAACATTTAATATCAGTTCATTAAACGTTCTGACAGCTATATTTTATTTAAAGCTTTATTATTTAATGAAGTTTAAAAAAAAAATTTTAGAAATGCTCTGGAAAGATTCACTTAAAACTCAATTCATTCAGAAGTAAAAAGATGTAAAAGAAATAAAGAATTTGACATCAAACAAAGTGTAATCGGGCTTGAAAATAGCCTTAACAATTTCCAGATGGGTAATCACCCTTCTTTACCTCTGAAAATTGATAATAATATTTATCAAAACTATTAATTGACCAAAATCTTAAAATTCATAAAAATAATCTTTTTAATGATTTCGGTTTCACATATGAAATATGTTTTTTTAGTTTATAATTTGTAGTTTCTTGTATAAATAGGATATATTGTAATCTTTAGAAAATTAGAATTCGATATTTCGACAAATCTCTATGTTTTAGACACCCATTAGTTCGAAAAACACATTTTTAAAAAATGGCAGTCATTATGTTCGTCTGTGACAAATATAACTCAAAAAGGCGTATAGCAAGACAGATGAAAATTGGTATACGGCTGTTGCACCAAATTTAAATATATCTATCAAATTTTAAGCAAACTCCATTTAGAGGAAGTCCATCTGTCTGACTGTACCAGGTAAAAATGAGGAAAAATAGAGGGAGAAATTTACATGGTGATCCAAATAATTCCTAGTTATTCTATCTCACGAAAAATAACTAAAATTTTAATTTTCTTTATTTAAAAGCTTTATGTTTGTGTTTTAAGGAATCAGTATTAAAAAAAGTTTTTAAAAAGAGAGAGAAAAAAAATAATTGCTAAGACACCAAAAACTTTTTTTTTATCTTAGAAATACAGACAACAAAAACATTTGCTTTTTCTTCCAATTATCTATTGTTTCCTTTATATACTGTGCAGATTTCAGCTGAAAAGTTATTAGCAAAAGAAAGAGAAGAGTTTACATGATTTCCCAAATAATTTCTAATTATTCTGTTCCAGGTAAAGTAATTCTGAATTTTTAATATCTTTATTTAAAAGTTTTGTTTTTTGTCTTTTTAAAGAATCAGCATTTATAAAAAGTAAAAAATAAATAAATAGTAAGAGAAATGTATTTGAAAAAACAATAAAAGTTCCACTTTATTGATCTGGGAAATGCAGACATTCAAAAACTTTTGCTTTTCATTTGAATTATAAATTGTTTAATTTATACATTATTCAGCTTTCAGCTGAAAAGAAAGCGTAAGTTGCATTTTTGCAGAAAGGAAAACCCACAGCGGAAAGTTTCTTTGTTGGCGTTTTTATTTGGCGCTATTTTTAGCTCGGGCACTCAGATATTAGCAGCTTTTCCCGCCACACTCCATCAGACATTTTCCTTACCATCCTTTGTGCGTGCGATCCCGGGGTTTCCGGCCCGATCTCTGCCGGAGGGCACGTCACGTGACCATCCCATTGGCCCTTCACCCCGGTGTCAGACCGTGACCGTGAAAAACACGTTTTCTCTTTTTCCCTTCCTTTGTCCGTTGCCATTCGGCGACTGGCAATTCCCGCCCGAGGCCTTGCTTTCATCATTAGCTGCTTTTCTATGCCGAGAGTGGTGTCTGTCAGCCCGACCCATTAACGGCCAGGCCACCTGCGACAGACAAGGGAGGGGGTAGCCGATGACCTACGCAGCCAACTGGATAACCTAATCCCAGGATCACGTGTGTTTTCTATACGCTGTTTTTTTAAACACTTCTTTCTCTAAACAAAAATCACAAAGAGACTAAAACACGAATTTCAGCCATTCTCTATTTTTTTTAATAAAAAGAGACGATGGTGTTGCTGAAAGGCAGCTGCTGCCCATATGTCCCAGATTTGTCATGTTCTTGAATGAAAGTTTTGAAATTCATTTTATTTTTGGATAGATATTCCATGATTTGTCTTGTTTTATAAAGAAATGCTCCGCTGCGTTTTTTTTTAATGGAAAGGTCTGGATTGATTTTTTATTACTTCTAAATATGTAATTTATACATCAAAAGAATTAAAGATAACCATTTATTATCTGTTTATTTTAGTTCGTTCAACGCTACCATAAGGTACATGATCACATACATATTTATCTATTTTTAAAACTCCTAATTTACTTTACCAATTCTGATTAGATTCAATGTCTTTTAATAACTTCAGAAGTCGTAAATTTTTTAAATCAATATTTGACATTGAAATGTGATTTAAACAATAAAACTTATAGTACTTTCAGATAAAAAAAAATGGGCCAGCAGTTCAGTTTTAATTTCTTATCTCAGACATTATAGGAAAAAATTGTTTTTTTTAAATAATTATTAATCCACACATGGAATTAACTTTTTGTAAAATGATGCACCATTTCTGGCGCCATTTCACACATAATTTTGATGTTCTATTTATTTATTTATTTTTAATTTTGATTGTTAAAATTACCTATAGATCCACATCTTCCTACCTGATAAGATGTGAATTACTTTTTTTTTTCGGAAAATTCACTTTCAAAAAAATTACATATATTTATTTCTCGGAGTAATAAATAAGCTCATGTATTAGTTGAATAATTAGGCAACAATTTACTTTTCCGAGTGCAAAGGGCTGATTTTTCAAAAAAGCTAAATATTTTTTTTTATAAACAATAAAAAAAATTATGTATCGTTGCTAGAAATGAAAGATATATAACAGAAAACATAAATAGAACTGTAAAAACATTTACACACAAAATAAGGAGAATTTCCGTTTTAACAAGAGTTTTGATCTTCAAATAAAAAAATTATCAAAAAAAATTACAATTTTACGAAAAAATAAACGGGAAATGAATATCGTAGCGAAATAAAGAATGTCTGAAGAGCTAATTCTAGGGGAAAAAACACAAATAAGCGAAAACTGGAAAAAAATATCAATAGTAAATAATAAAAGTACAGAGAAAGAGAAAACTTTTTTTCAACTGCAATAAAACGAAGCGAACAATAAGAAAGTGGAGGGGGAAAAAATGATTCCCCGATCCGATTTCACCGAATGCGGCTTTGCTGCTAACAGCCTCTTGCTGAGGGGAAAACACTTTTACAGATACGTGTAGAGAGCTTCAATGACAGCATAAACAAACATTCCGAGGGGATTGCTCCAACCAATTGCAGTTTCGGAATTCTATTCTCTGTTACTTTTTTTTAAATCGAAATTAACTCAAAGCAATTCAACAAATAATGTTTTGAAAAAAGAAAATAACTGATAATTCTGTGAAGCACAGTTTTTTGAGGATTTTAGAATAAGGAAGCAACTCAACTCAATAAATGAATAAAAATAAAGGGATTTATAAATGCAAATAATAATAATTTATTATTTCATTCTATATACGACACTGATAAATTATCAGTTGTTAGTTGCCATTCTTTTACGGAAGCATTCATATATCTGTGTGTGTTGTTTTGTCTATATTATTGCATGTGTATGTGTGTGTGTGTGTGTGTGTGCGTGCGCGCGCGCGATTGTGCGTGCGTGTGTGTGTGTGTCCAGCTTTTCTTTCTTTGATTGTAATTGATTTTATTTTATTCTAGCTCATGTTTTGGAGTGGATAAATGATCATCGTGTAACGCTCAATATTTTGTTATTTACACTATCCTTGAGTGTCATTTTCTTGGTGAGCAAAACCCTAAACATCTATATCCTTTGGTATTTCCTTCTGTAGTGTAAAATTCTACATCAACAATATTTTTTTATGCTTACTTTTATTTCATGATTTATTAATTTTACTTTCTTTTTTTTCTTTAGAATTTTTTTGAGGATGAGGTCTATGTCAACAAAGTGTAAAAAGAGCATTGTAATTAATAATGTTATTGTGTTAAAAATCCCCTTTTTCTGCTTTTATGTTTATTCGCTCATTATGTTAGTAACCACAGTAACTCAAAACGTCTTGAGCTACATAAATACTACATTGGTATATGGCCTTTCCATCAAATCTGTGTATTTCTTATCAACTTTTCAATGAAATCTTCAGAATTAATTTGACAGATTGTTGGATTATAATGCTAAATAAACAACGATATGAAGAAAGTTAGACGGATATAAATTAGCTCCACGGAAAGAAATGTTTGCAAATAATCTCGAAATTGGGGAAGGGGCAACAATATGTTGCCTAATGGAGGACTTAATATTATATCCTAGCAATAACATATTCTCCGTAGAACAAAACATAATAATCAGTTTCCATTCATTTCACACCTGTTGCATAAATTATTTCGTAATCCTCTTTCTTCCTGATTCAGCTCTCTCTCTCTTCCATCCGTAAAGCGAGATGTTCCGTTAGAAATCGTTCTTCCTTCAACTTCCCGCTTCCGCGAAAAATTATCTTTTTCCCTTCCATCAGATATATTTGCTGTTCCTTTTCCTCCGGATTTTATTAAAATACCTCCCTATTTCGAAACTCGTTTCATGTTTCACCCCTATTTTGTAACATTATGCTTATAAAAATAAAATGTTGCAACCTGCTGTTGTTGCAACCAATGTTGAATAAGGCAACATGTTTTACACTTCCTTATAAACTAAGACTTTGAAATTTAGCAAGCTTGTATATTTTTCATG
>JAOUZG010045065.1:543387-560659 GCA_026289955.1 Argiope argentata | reverse complement strand
AAAAAAAGGTCTTCAAGATTTCCCAATGGCAAATATGAATCATAATTTTAAGTCTAAAAAGTGTGAGATAGTAAAAAATAAGTCTTCATACGTTTTAGTATCTAAATAGTATGTTTATTGTTTATAAAACTATTAATTTACATATATTTTAATAAAGGGCCTTTAAGAGGCACTATTTTGGAGATTGAGTTATAATTATAATAATGAGTTACATAAAGACATTTAGAAAATAATAGAAATATTATAATTTTTAGTTAAGTAATAAAAATTTTTTTTTTCTGAAAATTATTTTTATTATAATTTTATTTCCAGTCTGTCCATGAAAATGTAAAATTTTCTTAAAAAATATAACAACAAAAACAAGATCGGAAAACAAAACGATTGCTGAATGTAGAAATTATTTAAAAAAGAACTTCAACAAATGGAACTCATCAAAAAAGAACTATTTTAAATAAGAATTATTATTCATTTCAACGCGTTGATTATCAATTATCGTGATCAATTAACAGATTTCCAATACCCGAAACCGATTTTACTTTAAAATCCGCAGCAGATAGCAGATAAGCTATCGAAATTCCTCTTAAGTATTTTATTCTTTGAAGAAAAAGAAAGAGAAGGGCTAATAAATTATCTCGTTGTAGGCATTAGAAGCCGAAGCTTTTGCCACTGACGCCAAATAAGAGGTTATTTGTGTAATTGCTAATTTTATCAAGCCACTGGTGATTATGATTGAAATGATGCCAACAGAAAGTTCAGTGAGTTCGATTGCGTTGTATTTACCATGGTGTATTTATGAAAAAATATAAAAAGTTGGCGAAAATTTATTATTTCTATTCAATTTAGGCAGAAAATTAGCTCTTTATGTTGAAAACTGCTCCAAAAAAATTCCGCAACGCCCAATATTATTACGAATCTGTAATAACACTTTACTGCTCAGTTAGTCTGTTGTTAGAGAAGAGAACATTACAGATAATTTCAAAATGCAGAATGTATATCGCGTCAATAATCTTCGGTCTTCACGATAAACTTAGTAACATGTGTTGTTTGGCTGCAAAAAAAAAAAAAAAAAATCTATAACGAAAAATTACGACAATATCTCCAGAATATTGGTACTTGAATTCCAGCGTTTGTTCTAGAACATTCAAAACCTCTTAAGGGAACGATAAAAAGGGTAACAGAGGAATTCAATATTCGAATGAGAGTAAAGGAATGAGGCCTTTATTTGAAACGCTGATCTCAAGGGATTTCTCTATATGAATGGTATGTGTTGCTTTGATTGTTTAATAGTGACTTACTATTTCTGTACTGGCTTTTATTTCAAGCATTCTTCTTGAGCAAATTGTTAGGCTGCTTTTGGTATTGTGAATTCTTGTTTTCATGTAGAATAAAGCGTTGTTATCTCTTAAAAACTAGTTTGACTTTTTCAACGTACACCCACCAAAGAGTAATTTTCCTGTGGCAATATATAAGCAACTGTATGAGCTTATCTCCATAGATTTTTATATTTTAAATTTTTAAATACATTTTCTATTTGTGCCGTCCAGTTTTAATTTTTGCTCCTAAAAACCACTTATTCTAACTATCATTTTCAAAGTATCTAACTGTAACTTTGAGAAAATGACTAGTAAATTTCCTGTAAAATAATTAGTGGTTTGTACTCTTTGCAAGATTTTCGACTATGAATTTTCCCGTAATTAAAAGTCAATGTACTAAATAAAATGCAAAAGCTAAATCCAATGCTATTTAGGATAGGTTTTAAAACAATAATTAATTAACAAAACATACTTTTTCTGGAGAAGTATTTTTAAAATGCTGCATTTGATGTCAAAGGGCGGTTCAGTTTCTCAATGTGCTAATTTTATTTCATTTTTTAATGAGTCCCTATATAGAAAATTAGAAAAACATTCCTCAATTGAGTAACAGTTGCTCTAGGTAACAAACCCTAAAAATAAAATCGTAATTAACTGATGCAATCAGTAAAACAAAACCATCTTGATATAATGAACTACCGATTTTGAAATACAAATTTGCCACGGGCACTCCATTACCCGGTGTCGACCGTTTATCCAGACCTTGAGAGTACATTTTGAGAAATAAAACAAATGTTTCACTGTTCAAATTAAACGCTCGAATAACTGTTTTGATTAATTTCGGAAAGCCAACAAAAGAAAAAAAGACGTATTACGCGTGCGATGATCCGTAAACGCCATTTCGAAACGTGCTTTAAGAGCACCCTACTTTTATAATCGTTTGGTGATTATTTTCGGAACGATTCGTTGTTGCAATATGCTTAGAATGAATCCATCAATTCCTTTTTTCTCTTATTTCTGAATTTTAAAGAATAAGAACAATATGGAATAGAAATCACTTCTATTACTCGTTGTCAAAAGGTATCAAAAAGGTGTAAACAAGCGATCATGAGAATTTCATATTATTTTATTGATTATTTTTATAACTGCTTTGAATTCAACTCTCCGCTTGGCTAATTAATGGATCAGCAAAATACTAATAGAAATGCTCTGTAGCTTGCTCTCTCACTCGCTGTGTGACCAAAAACTCCATTTAGTCAGAGGAAAGAAGATATAAAAGCCTTCAAGAAAAATAGATGTCAAACAGACGGTTTAATCGAGGGTGAATATTTTTTAGAGTAATTTCTCATAGCCATATATATTATTTTATAAAAAGAGCTTTGGTTTAAATAACTTAAAATAAAGATTAAAATCAAATCTGATATGCGTATTTCAAGGTATCATGTCAGAACATCATTTCTTGAACGACCAATCACCACGTACTCGCGCAAGTTAAATTATGTTTTTATTCGTTTTAATTGTTTCACCGAGTGAGTCACTATAGTATCGCAAACGATCCAAACAACTTTGTCTCGCATCTATTTATTTAAAAAACATCTCATTTGCTATTTATTTCATTTCATATAATTACGTGCTCAAAATAACATTTTTCTAGTCTTTATTAGCTGTAGTCATTAATTTGTTGTTTTTTTTAAATTCAGATCTTTTGTAAATGCATTGACAACGCGTATAAAAAGCTGAATTTTTGAGATGCTCGTGCAGATAATAAAATTTTTATTTTTCGCTTACGGATTTTTGTTAACGCCACAACCTCAATTCCAAAACAACATCATTTTTTACATGATAATAATTCTTTTGTAGTGACATCAATTTCCATATATATATTTGCGAGTTTTCACCAAATTATTGATTAAATTTTAATTCATTAAAATTCATCAAATTTTCAAAACAAAAAATCAGCTCCAGGTGCACATTTTTACCTCCCAAAATATATTTGATCTAAAATGTTGTAATTCTAATTCATTCAATGTATCTTGTAGTGAGCCAAGATATATATACTTATATATATTCGCCTTTATTATTAGTTGTTGTTGTAACTATTAATGGCACTTGCCATGGATAAGCGCACTGACAACCGTTAGCAATTTTAAGTCAAATGAGCGTCTCTTGTGTTCGAAGTTGCTCCATCTAGGGCCAAGAGTGCAATTTAGCTACACACCCATCACTGTCGCTTGAACAGCCCCTTTTTACAGGGAGAGCCCATTCATACCCCTTACAGAGAGTACACAGAAAAATAACCATGCCCATACCAGGACTCGAATTCGGAGACCCAATTCTCGGGAAGATACCTCTGTTCCAGGACGCCCGATAATAATTAGTAGAGATCGTATGTCTTTAAATTGTAAAGATGGTAAATTATTGTTCAACATCCAAGAGACGGCAAATTCCTTATATCATCCCCTTCCCACAAACACTAAGCTTTCGCTTTCTAATATTGGTACATGTTACACTCAAATCATTTTCTATTTTTGCATAATCATAAGTAAATATTTCTTTTAAAAAATAATAGTAGTTATATTAAAATGGGTAGTAAAAGTAAGAAGAATTTTATCAGGGAATTTATTTAAAAGTTTAATTCCAGTTTAACTTTTAGTTATTTTTTACTGAAAACTTCTTCTAATTAAAAAAAAGTTGACACTACACCAGACTTTTAATCCGAATTTGAGGTAATTTTTTTATTTGGCACAAAGAGTCATCAATTGGGATTTTTCCGGTTAATCCCGGATGTCTCGTTATTTAATAAACTAACAGTATTTTTGGAACAGAGAGGTCGTTGAACCTTTCTTGCCGGATGTCGAAGAAGGCAGATTCTTCTTCATTAAGCAGAGATATTCGAAAAGGAAGAAAAAGTCGGACATGTCTGTCACCTGTCTGAACTAAGTAAGTGATTTGTCGAAGCCCTGATTGCACGCTTTGTATAGACGATACGCTTCACAATGATCTCAGTTGATTTAACAAATGTCAAATGTCTTATCCAAAAGTCAGTGGCCCTGTTATTAAGCAGGGAAAAAGTCATTACCCCTACAAAACAAATTTGTTCAACATTTTTGCAAATATTAAGGGGAGGATTTAAGTATTTTGAAATCTTAGGAATTGTACAACCCTTTTAAAAATAACGTTATTTTAGTTTTATATTTCACCATATCTTTTGTTATATCTTATATTTTCATAAAAAAGTATCGTTATACTGAACAAAAAATTAAACTCGATTTTTAACAAATCTTTATGTTTTAAGCATGTATGAATCTTGAAGAACGCATTTTTGAAAAATGTCTGTCAGTCTGTGACAAAGATAATCCAAAATCGCTTTGTACAAGACGGGTGAAATTTGTAAACAATCTTAACTCCAAATTTATAGACTTCTGTCAAATTTTGAGCAAAATCCATGAGAATGTCTATTCGAACATAAGATGACACGATAACTACAAAATGGAGGGAGCTAGATAAATAAAATTCGGTACATAAATTTAAGATGTATAAATTAAACACTAATCAAATTTTGAGCAAAATCCAAGAAAGGATTGACTGTCTGTCGGTCTTTATTCCCAGGTATATGAAAACGGGATAACTCAAAAAACGCAATGATTTAAATATAAGAAATTTGGTATGGGATTTTATGAACACAAGAGCAGTTTTAAGTCAAGTTTTTATTCCAATCTATAAAAAAATGTTGAACATGGAACATTAATGCAAATTTTGGATACTATTAACCAACTGACAGGGATTAATTGCCAAAAAACAGACCAAAGATAACACCATGGATTCATTCAACACGTTAAATTCAAGCCAATTTTTTTATATTGTAATTCTGACACATAAAGGCGTTTTCTAGATAGCACTTTTATTAGAGAGTATACGCGAAAGTTTTGTAAAGCTCACTATAGCCGGTTTATTATATTCACGATTTATTTTACGTTGATATATTTTTTATATAACTAACTTTGTGTACATACATTTGTTTTTGATTATCACTTATGATTCCCAACATAAACAATATCAAACTATATTCTATGCAAGGTATCTGTACATATTAAACACGATAGCATTCGTGGCACAGTAATAACTCTTATTATCTATTGTTGAATGGCAACAGTGAACTTTAACACATTACTATACGATCCTTTCTGGTTATTCATTGAATGTTTTTAAAGCAAATTTTGTTTCAATGTTTCTTTAGTTAAAGTTGTTTTCGTTTTCCGCTTTCCAATGGAAGTAAGGGCGCTGTAGCTTCTGAGGGTATGGACCCCTGAGCACCCGAGGGCAGAAGTCTGCTTTCTAGCTCATACACGTCACAAACCCTTTTTACGGGGCGGACTTCGTTCAAACATTTCATTCATCCACAGATCGTAATTGATTGGGAACAGAAAACGGTCAATTCTGACCCAGTACTCCCAGTGGTATTACTCTCGACATGGACGACTTTGTGACCGCTACAGACTTTCGCCAGCTACCACACACAGAGAGAGTCTTTGGCAGAAGGGTTCGAACTCGCATCCCAAAAGATGCAAATCCAAAGCCCTACCAACCAGGTTTTCTTGGCCTTCTCTTTAGTTAATGAAGGTGAAAAATAATGCTGCAATTAAATACACTTT
This sequence comes from Argiope argentata, assembly GCA_026289955.1. NCBI lineage: Eukaryota > Metazoa > Arthropoda > Arachnida > Araneae > Araneidae > Argiope > Argiope argentata. The sequence goes on along the minus strand of JAOUZG010045065.1, from coordinate 554,697 downwards.
GGATGGGTTTAAAATACCCTTAAGTCATATGACAGATGATGTAAAAGAAATAAAGTAACAGGCATCAAACAAAAATTCAACAAGGGCCTAAATAGGCTCAAACAAAGGCCGAATGGATAATCGAATGAGATTCGAACTATCATTTTGATGGACCTCTCCGTTTCAGGTTTCCCTTAGTATGAAACATAAAATTTTAACATTAGTCTGCATGTCTATAAAAACATACAGACATAAACTCATAAACGCTTTACGCTAGACGGCTGAAATTTGGTGCAGGGAATTTTGATAAAATTTTTAAATGTCTATCAATTTTATAATGAAAGACGTTTCTCAGGAAGTCTATCTACCTGGCAGTTTAATTACAAGTGAAATTGATTACTGCAAAAAGTAGAGGTTCAAATGTATAAATTTTTTGCACGAATTTACTTAAATACAGATTTGTATCAATTGGAACTCATTGTATTTGTATCAATTTGGATTTAAAGTCGTCAAACGATTATCTTCTGTTCATCTGTATTTTCATACGAAGCTAACACACATTGACTCGTAAATACAAGGACTTTTGGAATGAAATTAATCACACTATGAAATTTAGTACCTTATCGTGGGGCTACAATCGTAACTTTGTGTTCAATTTTGGTGTCAGCCAGCATGCAAAAATATGTTCATAATACATATTCGCACGATAGATTCAATAAAATATTCTATTATTCGCGACAATTGGTTTCAGCAACAATTCCAAGCAATGTATATGTAACATTATTCAGCCCCAATTTTTATATAAAGGAAAGTATATAAAATATTTATTGAAGAATATGCGGGAATATTTAGTGAAGACGTCTCCCTCTGCATTAAATTTATTTTTCAGTTCTGCATCATTATGAAATTTTTGACAAAATTGCAATCACGAAAAAGGAGATGCTAGTGAAAAGAAAATATACAATGTCATAGTCTTGATTAAAATCAAATTGGACTATAGTTAGGATTTTTAGTGCATTTAAAAAGTATTTATGGGCATTTGTATAATATTTACGTTTGGAGCTCACGATTTCATTTTCCTTTTTATCAAAGTAGGCCTTTCCATAAAATGAAAATTGTTTTAATATACCATCATAAAACTTCATTGATTTCACTTCATTGGTTAACACGTTTAAAAAGAAAAGTTGCTGACGATTTTGAAAAAGTTTTTTTTTAATTTGCTGTTTATTATCTTTCTAGGAAATTACGGTTTCCTTAACCGCCTATTCCACAAAACAAAAACCGCCGCACATGCAACTTTCCACACCACTTCCATTAACCCTATTCATCTTTTCTCCTCCCCAAAAAACGAAAAGAGAGAACAGAACTTTTCATTTCGCGGAGATGGTCTGCATTTCCGGTGCCTTGACCACACAAAGGATCGGCGGAAATGGCGGTTGCAGTTACGATCGTCGATCGCGACCGGATGTCTTCGGATGAAGCAACGCCCTCCCACCCAGATAGGCATCATCACTTAGTCGTCTGCAATTATCCTCTTTGTTTCATCGGCGGGAACTCTTGAACTTTGTTCGACAACCCCCCGCTCGCTCGAAAAAATGTCCACGATGACATGTTCATAATAAGGAGTGGCTTTTGTTTCTTCGCACCACTGAAAAGGCATGTTCTGATGAGAAGCAGAGGCATTTCCGTTCGGCATTTTTAGGGTGCACTAACCTCCAGATAAGACTGACGTTCGATTACTTTGGAACGTAGAAATTAATTTCAGACTCGTTAAATTGATGCATTACATAAAGTGACTGAACCTCTCGGGTATGACGAAACAGTTTTGAATGTCTTTTATTCAACCCGCATCGAAAATGCCAGTCAAATCGATCTGAAATTTTAATTAAATCATCCTGACTTCTCGAGATTTTCCTTTCTCAAATATAGAGAACGAATGTAGAATATTCTCTCCTAAGTAGAGAGAAAATATTGTAATTGTCAAAAGAAATTCAATTTGAGATTTCGAGGAGTCTTTACGCTTTAAACATTCTCAAATTTGAAAAATATATGTGTGGTATTATGCTGCATATTTTTATATGAAAATAGTAACCTAAACATGCTTGGAATTAAACTGATGAAATTATTTCTTCTACTTTAATTTATCGAATGAAGAATATTCTCTCCTAAGTAGGGAGAAAATATTGTAATTGTCAAAAAAATTTCAATTTGAGATTTCGAGGAATCTTTACGTTTTAAACATTCTCGAATTCGAAAAATATATGTGTTGTATTATGCTGCATATTTGTATATGAAAAGAGTAACCTAAACATGGTTGGAATTAGGCTGATGAAATTATTTCTTCTACGCTAAATTTATCGATTCATTTTATAGATCAGATATATATGTACCTTTTTAATCTATATTATATTAGTAGACTTGTGTCAAGCGAAATCCATTCAGAGATAGTTTGTCATCTATTATAATACCTAATAACTGTAAAACAAAAAAGTTGGATTAATAAAATTCGGTGCATGGATTTTGCATCTGTACTGAAGATCCTTACACATCTGGAACTAAATCCGTTAAGAAAATGATTTTTTTGTCTACATCCACTTTCACCAGTATGTAAACGTAGCAGCTCAAAATACACAGGCCCTTGCAGCCTTGAATTCGGTATTTTTCCTCGCCGTTCCCTCACTTGTGATTTCCTAGAAATCTTTGATGTCTGCTCATTTTACTGACAGATCTCTGGAAGCTCCAGATAGACGTCTAAAGGTGAATATGTTCCTGCAATGAGTGAGATAGAGGACTTACGAGCATATCCATAACAGCAACAAACCATTGGGTTGGGGCTTTAGGTATGTCATACATTGGCTAATATAATACAAATACAATTAAGAATATCATCCTGAGGCACACTGTTAAATCTCAAGGATCTGACAGCCGCAACATCATTGATGGACATTGAATTTGAGTCCTAAAGGACATAACCAACTATGATACAGCCCTTCCTGTGGCAAGTCTTGTTAAGAATTCAGTTAACCACGTGATTTTCTTGGGCAGAGTTAGCTGCTAATCATGTAAACATCATATAGATTCACTTTTGATATTAGTATAATTATTTTCCAATTGAAGCGAATTTGACTCATGTACTAAGTTTGAGTGTAATCTCGACTCTCACCCGAGAAATTTTATGTGTAATTCTCTAGGCTTACTACACTATGCCATAAGCATGTGCTTTTTGTTGTTGGTGCTACCAATAGACGACATAAAAGACAACTTGTGTCTTCAAGTCATTTCACCCAGGTTACAATCTTCACTATTTAAGCTATTAAGCAAACAAGAAAAGTAGTTATTTTCCGAGCACAAGGTAAGGGGTAATCGAAACCATATTATTTTTGTAACTACCCGATGGCGAGAACCAATAGGATGCAGGAAATCTCTGATCTTCCGATCTAAGGGATCTCTCTCCGGAAGTAGAGACTTAAATATTTAAATTCTAATGTGATTTTGCAACAAAAATTTTAGTTTTGGGACATATTTTTATTTGCAACGACTTTAAACAATGGATCTAAAATAAAATTTGGTTTGAATTAAAAATTATTGTTGAATACCAGGATTAATGTCAAAAAATTGTCATGTATCATACAATAGATTCATTAAAAATGCTTAATCCAATTCAAGGATAAATATTTCATAACAATCATTCTCCATCGCTATGCAAACTATTGTGCCTTATCCAATGTCCACAACTTTTCAAGTATTTCATTTTTTCATTAAAAAAAAGCAGTTAATAACAAAACATTTCAAATATCGTATAACTTCATTTAATTGCAGAAAAAATATCGCCGAAACTTGAAGTCATCATTATTAACGAGAAAAAATACAGAGAAGGTAAAATTTTGTTCCCCCTGATTTCTTTTTATTTCCAACATTTCTTGAATAAGTTGTTTATTGCATTTAACTCCTAGGAATTTTGTTTTAATTAAATCTCTTATGCATAGCTAGAAGCATAAATTCTGAGAGACATTAAAGACGTTTAATTACACCTTTTTTTGTTTGTTGTGTATATAAAACTTCCTAATGAAATAAAGTCCCTTGGCAACATTGTGTCATTTATAAAGCAACTGCCCGGTTAAAATGACTTTTGGTATCCTGGAATTTAACTTTCTAATTACACATGCTAACTTCAGAAATAAAAAGTAACATTTTTCTTTTTTAGCTTAAAGCAACGGAAGAAAATAACGCAATTAAATATTTTTCAATGAAAGGTTTGAATTTCACAACAATAATTGCAACTATTATGGGGAATTATTCAAAAAATATTATTTAAAAAAAATCTATGAAATTTGAGTGATCGAGTAGAATTTGAAAGAAAACTAAACTGATCGAATTTGAAAGACAATTTTTTAAAGTAAGGCAAAAGTAATTTTTGTGCAATATTATTTGTATAAGTTATTTTAGAAAAAATAACTTATAACATCTTGCTTTATTTTTGATTAATTAACACCTTAAGCTTTAAAACATCTTGCTTTATTTTTGATTAATTGAAATACTATTTAAAATTTCAATGCAATCCTTTCTAGAATCATATGCTTGTTCTCAAAAATATATATAACCAAATTAAGTAGCATGAAGTCAAATGTGCTTTGCTAGAATGCCCTGACACAAACAGATACATACAAGTAAAAATGTGCACACACAGATACATTCAAACACGTGAACACATATTCTTTTATTATTAGCATTATTAGATACTCAAGAAACATTATTAAATAAAATGAAAATTTCCATGTCCAATGAAAGGCGTCAATAAATGGAAGAGGGGAGAGTGATGAAGTTATCATTTCTTTATTTTGAATTATCAATTTTCGAAAAGATATTTTTTGTAAAATGAAACTTATATATTCTAAAACGATAAATTCAGACTGCTAGAGTTCTAATCTTGAACTGCTTCTCGCACACTCAAATAAAATATCAGTAATTGTCCTGGAATTAATCGGTACAATCCAGTGTATCTTTTGTGTTCCTGATTTGGAATTCAAAATCTAGTTATGTAGCACTCTCTTTTTCCCCTACCGTAGGATTCACTCAGTACACGCCGCCCTCTGGTGTGTGCTTAGAGAGACAATCAGTGAAGCCTCTGTATTCGTGTTGTGTTGACGTGTTTTGTTCACTCTCTGTTTTGTGTTTGTGTGTAACGTAACCGTATATGTTTTAAAATAATAAATCAATGTTACACAAAAAGGCCTATCTTAATTAGAACCCACCAACCACCGGTCACATTGGCGCCCAACGAGTTTTAATTGCGTTTACATTGACGCCTAGCATTGAATTGCGCCCTCCGCATTGTCGCGCAAGCGTGCTTTAAATTTCGGCCTTCAAAAAACAGAGTAAAATTTCCGAAAACAGAGGTTTGGCTCAAATTTTTTTCAGGTAAAACCAATTCGAATGCACACCCTGTGCAAGATCATTGGATTATGTTAATTCCCCGCCCTGGAGGAAAAAGGCTTTCTATTGCTAAACGGATGGGATAGGTCCCATCGTTGCTTCATTAAATGATAAGTACTTCTTTTTGTTTCAATTTTTGAGTACTTTATTTCTTTAGCCATCCTGGTAAAGAATGAAATGCTAATTCATAAGTGTAGATTAAAAAAAAAAAAAAATTTTGTTTTAACTTAATTTGCCACACCCCTGGCATATGTACACTAATGTTGTATAAAACTCATGATGTAAGAGTCAATTTAAAGTCTTGTAAAGGCAGTTCTTTAAAAGCTTTCCTCATATTTCTGTATGTATATTTTCTATTAGTGTTATATTTGTTTGAAAAATGTTTCTTTCAACCTAATAATCTATAGTTTAAGTTTCATTCGGCAGTTTCGGTTTCGGAACGAAACGCAAATGTTGCTCTTTTGCGTAGCCATAATACGACCCGCCAAATGTCTGCTTCCCCCCCCTTCTATCGTTTCGCTTTTTGGAATATTAATGTGATACACCGGATGCAGAAAAATAAGCTGAATGATTCATTTATGATATATTAAATGAGTAGTATAACTGGCGCAAATAAATAAAATAGAAAGGAAAAAACTTTTTCGAATGTTGTTTTAAAAGATTAATTTTGGTTGTATATATAAAAAAAAAAATAAAAAACAAAAAAAGTTATCATTATTTCTGTCAGCACTGTTCTGTGTTTTAATTTTAAGCGCATGGTATTGAAAATTTATATATTCTTTTTCCTTTTTATGAGTATTCGTACAACTTTTCATTATTATTCTTGATTTGATTATTCTTTAAGAAATGACATGTTCTTTTAATAAATTTTGGTAAATATTATTTTATTGAAGAATTAAATATAATCAATGGAAATTTTAAAATGTTATGATAACTTTCTAGAAAATTCATAAGGTTTAACCGATTACAATAATTTAAAACTTTATATTGTTATGAAATTAATATTATCTTTGATGAATCTTGTGCATTTGTGTTAAATTTTGTAAATTATTTAGTGATTGCAAGTTTTCTTTTATACTCTTAAATTTCTTTTAAATACAATGTAAAAGACGTGATTTTGTGAACAACGGAAAGTAGTGCCTAAACCTAACAACAAGGATGAGTTTCTTGGGTAAGGGTCTTAAAGCCGATCTCATCTTTGTGGCTGAAGAAATGGGTATTGAAGTCCCGAAAGATGCGCGTCTCCCCGACATTAAAGACTTGATAATACACAGTAAAAACTACGATGAAGACTTTGTTCGAGAATTCCTAAATTCGGTGATCGGTGAAAGGATTGCCGCAAAAGAGGAAGAAAAAGTTTCTCGTGAAAACGCGTTTAAATTGGAAAAACTTCGTTTGGAATTAGAAGTCCAAAAACTTGGACAGCTGTCGCCTTCAAGTTCAGTCGTTGCATCACCAAATCAACTAAATTTACAACTTAAGAGTCTAATTCCTGAGTTTGACCCTCAACAAGATGACATGTCACTGTTTATCAATGTCTTTCAAAGACAAATGAAATTTTTAAAAATAGATAAGAAAAATTGGGTAGCATATTTACTTGGCGTCCTGCCAAATGAAGTTGTAAAAATTATTTCTAGAGAATCTGAGGAAAAAGCTCAAGATTTCGAACATATAATAGCTATGCTTTTAAAAAGATATAAATTAAACGCAGAGAAATTGCGACATCTTTTCGCAACTCATAGAAAAAACCCAGAAAAATCTTGGAAGGATTTCCATTTTGAGTTAAGAAATTACTTTGAAGGATGGTTGGAGGAACTGAATATCCAGGACTTTGATAAGCTGAAGGACTTGATGATCCTCGATCAAATGAAAAAACGTGTCCCTCCTGAAATAAAGGACCATTTCTTGGATGTATGGTGTGAATGGGTCACTCCCGATGACCTAATAGAGAAACTGGACACCTACGACAGTCTGCGCCCAAACAGGAAAGAAACACAAGCTTACAAGTCGGAAAACTTCAAGAAACCAGCTGATTATGGAAAATCAAATAGATATAGGACTTTTAACGCTAAAGGCCCAAAGTTTCGAAATGAACACAATCCTGATCGACTGGCTCTGTCTGGGATTCCCAGTCAAAGTAGGCGGTATCCCGGGGTTCCCAGTCAAAGTAGGAGGGACTCCATTAACAAAGACAGAGCACACGAACGAAATAATGAAAGACTTGAAGATGACAGAAGACCCCTGAACTGTTATGGTTGTGGAGCTCCTGGAATAATCAAAGCAAAATGTCTTACATGCAACCCAGCATTGAAAGTAAACCCTGATGTATCGTCAAGTCTCAATCATATGAACTTTTACAGTTTTTCAATGGAGGATAAACAAATAAGCATCATTGATATCACTGTCTGTGACACTCATGCAGCTGTTTGTGCCGACACAGGTGCAACACATTCAGTAGCTGGAGAAAAGCTATTTGAACTTCTTAAGAAGAACGGCTTGAAATTCAAAAGCCAAGTTATAGATATGACACTAGCTGATGGCCAAATTCAGAAAACGGAAATACTCACTACAATTGTCGACATTACGGTTAAAGGTAAAAGTATTCCGACAGAACTCATTGTATTGAAAAACGCGCGAGGAAACAGAACTCTTCTAGGTGTTGACTTTTTGAGTAAAGCAGGAATCGTCCTAGATCTCTGCAACAGGCATTGGTATTTCTCGGAATCTCCGCGAATCAAATATGATTTTATTAAAACACCACCTGACATTAACGCTCTGCTGGCAGTTCCTACTACTCCAAATCCCTGTGATCTTCGTGAAAATGAAGGAACAAATCTTTCGCATGAACAAAAACGTCGCCTCAACTCCCTTCTCGTAGAATACGAGACATGCTTTCAACCAGGGGGAGAGCCTACACCTTTCATCGAACACAAAATTGATACTGGAGATAAGCTTCCTGTTGCAGTACCTCCTTACAGGTTGTCTCCTGCCAGACAAGAGATTTTGAAGAAGGAAATTGATTCACTTCTCGCCTCTGGAGTAATCGAAGAATGCGATTCTCCCTATGCCGCTCCAGTAGTGCTAGTTCCAAAACCCAACGGTGATTTTCGTCTTTGCGTTGATTACCGGAAGCTCAATGCGGTTACAAAGCCTGATCCCTATCCTCTTCCGCGGATGGATGACCTATTGCAAACTGCAAAACAAACAGCTTACATGTCTACCATTGATTTAAAAAGTGGATACCATCAAGTTCCAATGTATCCCCCTGACAAAGACAAAACTGCATTTGTTTGTCAATTTGGAATTTACAGATTTACAAGGATGCCGTTTGGATTAAAAACAGCACCCGCGACTTTCCAAAGACTCATGGACATTTTCCGAAATGGCCTTAAAGTCAAGACTTTAGCATATTTAGATGATTTGATTGTCATATCTTCTACATTTGAAGAACATCTTGAAGATTTACGTCAAGTATTTGATCGCCTGAAATACTTTAAATTGCATGCCAATAGAAACAAATGTAATTTCGCTTGCCCCAAAGTAAAATATTTAGGTCACTATATCACCAAGGCTGGTATTGAAGTTGATCCTGCAAAAGTTGAAGCAATAGCAAAAATTCCTCCTCCCAAAAACACAAAACAAGTCCAAAGTTTTTTGCAAACCTGCAGTTGGTATCGTCGTTTTATACATCAGTTTGCAGAAATTTCTCGCCCACTAAGCAATCTTACTAAGAAGAAAACCACATGGAAATGGGGCGAAGAAGAGCAGGGTGCATTTGATCTACTAAAAGAAAAACTAATCTCTCCACCGGTTCTAAAACAGGTCGATGACACTAAACCATTTGTTATCCGAACAGATGCCTCAAATTATGCTCTAGGAGCTATCCTTATCCAAGGAAAAGGTGAAGAAGAACATCCCATAGAGTATGCGAGTCGTTTACTTACTTCATCTGAAAGAAATTATTCTACAACCGAGAGAGAAGCATTAGCAGTCGTATGGGCTCTCGAAAAGTTCCGAGGTTACATAGAAGGTGCCCAAATTACAGTTGTGACTGACCATCAACCCTTAAAATGGCTGTTGAGTCTGAAATCCCCAACAGGCCGATTGGCAAGATGGGCTTTACAGTTGCAATCATTTGACCTGACAGTAGAATACATTCCTGGTAAAGCTAATGTTATAGCTGATATGCTTTCGCGACCTGTATGTGTTCACAACAATTCTAATTGTGAATTATGCACTATATCTATCGATTTGCCATCAAGAAAGGCCAGTGATATGCGTGAAGAACAGTTAAAAGATGACGATTTGAAGAAAATAATAGACTGTTTCGAAAACAATGATAAAGATGAAAATTTTGCGAACTGGTCAAACCGAGGTTACCTCATGAGTAATGGTTTACTCTATCGCTACTCTCCAGATTCTGAATCTGAAGAAGCACAATTGGTTGTCCCAAAGAAAGAAAGGGAAAGAGTTCTTCGAGAACACCATGATGCCCCTACAGCTGGACATTACGGCATTGAAGGTACTTATAATAAAATAGCCTCACGATACTATTTTCCTGGAATGAAATCCTACATTTCAGAATGGATAAAGCATTGTCCAGAATGCAACCGTTACAAGGCTAACAACCAAAAGCCTGCTGGATTGTTAAGAACTCCAGTATATTCTCAAAGATTCGAGATAATTTCGATTGACTTATTTGGTCCTCTACCACTGACGGCTACAGGAAAACAATGGATTTTTATTGTGGAAGACTGTGCTACAAGATGGGTTGAATTATTCCCTCTTGCTCATGCCACCGCGCATGAATGTGCTACAACATTAATCGAAGAAGTGTTTATGCGGTATGGCATACCTAGAAGAATCATCAGTGATAACGGATCACAATTCATTAGTTCCGTACTCCAACAAATCTGTTGTACTCTTAATATAGACCAATGTTTAATTCCAGTCTATTTTCCCCAAGCAAACCCTGTCGAAAGGAAAAACAGAGACCTTAAACCTCGTCTAGCAATACTTGTGGGAGATGAACATGATACCTGGCATTCGAAACTCCCTGTAATTCGATTTGCCATGAATACAACTATTTGTGATCCTACCGGACATACTCCTGCCTTCCTACAATTTGGAAGAGAACTGCGCACTGTTGACGATGTTGTGCAAAATTTCAAAGCCGTGGTTGAAAATGATAACTTTGTTCCAGAGATAACCCCATATCTCAAAAGATTTGCACATATCACTAATGATATACGAGACCGAATAGAAAAGAAGCAAGATCAACGGAAGAAATACTATGATAAAAATCGAAGAACTGTTTATTTTTCTCCTGGTGATAAAGTTTTGGTAAATTTGCATCCTATTAGCAAAGCCAAAAACAAGAAGACCTTAAAGTTTATGCCTAAACGTGATGGTCCATATCTTATACTAACTCAGAAGTCGCCAACATCATATGTTATTTCTAGTCTTGACAAGCCGTCAGAACCTATTGCAACCTATCATGTTTCTGCACTTTCGCATTTTAAAGATGTGGCTTCAAAGCCAATTGCTCCACTCAGAAAGCGAGGTCGACCACCAAAAATCAATGTGGCACCCCATGCCACAAATCAAGACGTTTCATCTGCACCAAAAGTCACTGTGGCGCCCCATGCCACAAATCACGACGCTTCATCTGAACCAAAAATTACTGTGACACCCCATGCCACAAATCAAGGAACTTTGTTTATGCCAAAATCTTCTCGGCTTAAACCCTTTACCCAGAGACACCAAAGGCCAAGAACACAGACTGCTACAAGAGCTCCTACTTCTAGTACTGGCTACTTGCCGGGACGTCGGCGCAGCCAGAGGGGGAGACTGTAGCACTCTCTTTTTCCCCTACCGTAGGATTCACTCAGTACACGC